>NW_026844064.1:55025904-55086636 GCF_029531705.1 Pantherophis guttatus | reverse complement strand
AGGAGCAAAAAAATTTTTTTTGACTTAAATTAAGAACCAATGCTAGGATGAGTTTCGGGGTGGAATTCCATGCTTAAAAATGTTATTATTTGCTGCTTTTAAAAATTGAGTGTTTTTGGTGCCCGAGGAAGAAAACGCGTGATGCCGCGGTCAGAAAAAAAGCTGCTCAGGAGCAAAAAATTTTTTTTGACTTAAATGTAAGAACCAGTTCTAGGATGAGTTTCGGGTGGAATTCCATGCTAAAAATGTTATTATTTGCTGCTTTTAAAATTGAGTGTTTTTGGTGCCAGGAAGAAAACGCGTGATGCCCGCGGTCAGAAAAAAAGCTGCTCAGGAGCAAAAAATTTTTTTTGACTTAAATGTAAGAGCCAATGCTAGGATGAGTTTCGGGGTGGAATTCCATGCTAAAAAATGTTATTATTTGCTGCTTTTAAAAAATTGAGTGTTTTTGGTGCCCGAGGAAAAGAAAACGCGTGATGCCGCGGTCAGAAAAAAAAGCTGCTCAGGAGCAAAAAAATTTTTTTGACTTAAATGTAAGAACCAATGCTAGGATGAGTTTCGGGGTGGAATTCCATGCTTATAAAATGTTATTATTTGCTGCTTTTAAAAATGAGTGTTTTTGGTGCCCGAGGAAGAAAAACGCGTGATGCCGCGGTCAGAAAAAAAAGCTGCTCAGGAGGGAAAAAAATTTTTTTGACTTAAATGTAAGAACCAATGCTGAATGAGTTTCGGGGTGGATTTCCATGCTTAAAAATGTTATTATTTGCTGCTTTTAAAAATTGAGTGTTTTTGGTGCCGCGGAAGAAAACGCGTGATGCCGCAGGTCAGAAAAAAAGCTGCTCAGGAGCAAAAAATTTTTTTGACTTAAATGTAAGAACCAATGCTAGGATGAGTTTCGGGGTGGAATTCCATGCTTAAAAATGTTATTAATTGCTGCTTTTAAAAATTGAGTGTTTTTGGTGCCCAAGGAAGAAAACGCGTGATGCCGCGGTCAGAAAAAAAGCTGCTCAGGAGGAAAAAAATTTTTTTGACTTAAATGTAAGAACCAATGCTAGGATGGGTTTCGGGGTGGAATTCCATGCTTAAAAATGTTATTATTTGCTGCTTTTAAAAATTGAGTGTTTTTGGTGCCCGCGGAAGAAAACGCGTGATGCCGCGGTCAGAAAAAAAGCTGCTCAGGAGCAAAAAAATTTTTTTGACTTAAATGTAAGAACCAATGCTAGGATGAGTTTCGGGGTGGAATTCCATGCTTAAAAATGTTATTATTTGCTGCTTTTAAAAATTGAGTGTTTTTGGTGCCGCGGGAAGAAAACGCGTGATGCCGCGGTCAGAAAAAAAAGCTGCTCAGGAGCAAAAAATTTTTTTTGACTTAAATGTAAGAACCAGTTCTAGGATGAGTTTCGGGGTGGAATTCCATGCTTAAAAATGTTATTAATTGCTGCTTTTAAAAATTGAGTGTTTTTGGTGCCCAAGTAAGAAAACGCGTGATTGCCGCGGTCAGAAAAAAGCTGCTCAGGAGGAAAAAAAATTTTTTTTAACTTAAATGTAAGAACCAATGCTAGGATGAGTTTCGGGGTGGAATTCCATGCTTAAAAATGTTATTATTTGCTGCTTTTAAAAATTGAGTGTTTTTGGTGCCCAGGAAGAAAACGCGTGATGCCGCGGTCAGAAAAAAAGCTGCTCAGGAGCAAAAAAATTTTTGACTTAAATGTAAGAACCAATGCTAGGATGAGTTTCGGGGTGGAATTCCATGCTTAAAAATGTTATTATTTGCTGCTTTTAAAAATTGAGTGTTTTTGGTGCCCGAGGAAGAAACGCGTGATGCCGCGGTCAGAAAAAAAGCTGCTCAGGAGCAAAAAAAATTTTGACTTAAATGTAAGAACCAATGCTAGGATGAGTTTCGGGGTGTAATTCCATGCTTAAAAATGTTATTATTTGCTGCTTTTAAAAATTGAGTGTTTTGGTGCCCGAGGAAGAAAACGCGTGATGCCGCGGTCATAAAAAAAGCTGCTCAGGAGCAAAAAAAATTTTTTGACTTAAATGTAAGAACCAATTCTAGGATGAGTTTCGGGGTGGAATTCCATGCTTAAAAATGTTATTATTTGCTGCTTTTAAAAATTGAGTGTTTTTGGTGCCCGAGGAAGAAAACGCGTGATGCCGCGGTCAGAAAAAAAGCTGCTCAGGAGGAAAAAAATTTTTTTGACTTAAATGTAAGAACCAATGCTAGAATGAGTTTCGGGGTGGAATTCCATGCTTAAAAATGTTATTATTTGCTGCTTTTAAAAATTGAGTGTTTTTGGTGCCCGGGAAGAAAACGCGTGATGCCGCGGTCAGAAAAAAAGCTGCTCAGGAGCAAAAAAATTTTTTTGACTTAAATGTAAGAACCAATGCTAGGATGAGTTTCGGGGTGGAATTCCATGCTTAAAAATGTTATTAATTTGCTGCTTTTAAAAATTGAGTGTTTTTGGTGCCCGAGGAAGAAAACGCGTGATGCCGCGGTCAGAAAAAAAGCTGCTCAGGAGGAAAAAAATTTTTTTGACTTAAATGTAAGAACCAATGCTAGGATGAGTTTCGGGGTGGAATTCCATGCTTAAAAATGTTATTATTTGCTGCTTTTAAAATTGAGTGTTTTTGGTGCCCGCGGAAGAAAACGCGTGATGCCGCGGTCAGAAAAAAAGCTGCTCAGGAGCAAAAAATTTTTTTTGACTTAAATGTAAGAACCAGTTCTAGGATGAGTTTCGGGGTGGAATTCCATGCTTAAAAATGTTATTATTTGCTGCTTTTTAAAAATTGAGTGTTTTTGGTGCCCAAGTAAGAAAACGCGTATTGCCGCGGTCAGAAAAAAAGCTGCTCAGGAGGAAAAAAAATTTTTTGACTTAAATGTAAGAACCAATGCTAGGATGAGTTTCGGGGTGGAATTCCATGCTTAAAAATGTTATTATTTGCTGCTTTTAAAAATTGAGTGTTTTTGGTGCCCAGGAAGAAAACGCGTGATGCCAGCGGTCAGAAAAAAGCTGCTCAGGAGCAAAAAAATTTTGACTTAAATGTAAGAACCAATGCTAGGATGAGTTTCGGGGTGGAATTCCATGCTTAAAAATGTTATTATTTGTGCTTTTAAAAATTGAGTGTTTTTGGTGCCCGAGGAAGAAAACGCGTGATGCCGCGGTCAGAAAAAAAGCTGCTCAGGAGCAAAAAAAATTTTGACTTAAATGTGAGAACCAATGCTAGGATGAGTTTCGGGGTGGAATTCCATGCTTAAAATGTTATTATTTGCTGCTTTTAAAAATTGAGTGTTTTTGGTGCCCGAGGAAGAAAACGCGTGATGCCGCGGTCAGAAAAAAAGCTGCTCAGGAGCAAAAAAAATTTTTTTGACTTAAATGTAAGAACCAGTTCTAGGATGAGTTTCGGGTGGAATTCCATGCTTAAAATGTTATTATTTGCTGCTTTTTAAAAATTGAGTGTTTTTTGGTGCCCAAGGAAGAAAACGCGTGATGCCGCGGTCAGAAAAAAAGCTGCTCAGGAGCAAAAAAATTTTTTTGACTTATATGTAAGAACCAATACTAGGATGAGTTTCGGGGTGGAATTCCATGCTTAAAAATGTTATTATTTGCTGCTTTTAAAAATTGAGTGTTTTTGGTGCCCGCGGAAAGAAAACGCGTGATGCCGCGGTCAGAAAAAAAGCTGCTCAGGAGCAAAAAATTTTTTTTGACTTAAATGTAAGAACCAGTTCTAGGATGAGTTTCGGGGTGGAATTCCATGCTTAAAAATGTTATTAATTGCTGCTTTTAAAAATTGAGTGTTTTTGGTGCCCAAGTAAGAAAACGCGTATTGCCGCGGTCAGAAAAAAAGCTGCTCAGGAGGAAAAAAAATTTTTTTGACTTAAATGTAAGAACCAATGCTAGGATGGGTTTCAGGGTGGAATTCCATGCTTAAAAATGTTATTATTTGCTGCTTTTAAAAATTGAGTGTTTTTGGTGCCCAAGGAAGAAAACGCGTGATGCCGCGGTCAGAAAAAAAGCTGCTCAGGAGCAAAAAAATTTTTTTGACTTAAATGTAAGAACCAATGCTAGGATGAGTTTCGGGGTGGAATTCCATGCTTAAAAATGTTATTATTTGCTGCTTTTAAAAATTGAGTGTTTTTGGTGCCCGAGGAAGAAAACGCGTGATGCCGGCGGTCAGAAAAAAAGCTGCTCAGGAGCAAAAAAATTTTTTTGACTTAAATGTAAGAACCAGTTCTAGGATGAGTTTCGGCGTGGAATTCCATGCTTAAAAATGTTATTATTTGCTGCTTTTAAATTTGAGTGTTTTTGGTGCCCAAGGAAGAAAACGCGTGATGCCGCGGTCAGAAAAAAAGCTGCTCAGGAGCAAAAAATTTTTTTTGACTTAAATGTAAGAACCAGTTCTAGGATGAGTTTCGGGGTGGAATTCCATGCTTAAAAATGTTATTATTTGCTGCTTTTAAAAATTGAGTGTTTTTGGTGCCCAAGGAAGAAAACGCGTATTGCCGCGGTCAGAAAAAAAGCTGCTCAGGAGGAAAAAAAATTTTTTGACTTAAATGTAAGAACCAATGCTAGGATGAGTTTCGGGGTGGAATTCCATGCTTAAAAATGTTATTATTTGCTGCTTTTAAAAATTGAGTGTTTTTGGTGCCCAAGGAAGAAAACGCGTGATGCCGCGGTCAGAAAAAAAGCTGCTCAGGAGCAAAAAATTTTTTTTGACTTAAATGTAAGAACAATGCTAGGATGAGTTTCGGGGTGGAATTCCATGCTTAAAATGTTATTATTTGCTGCTTTTAAAAATTGAGTGTTTTTGGTGCCCGAGGAAGAAAACGCGTGATGCCGCGGTCAGAAAAAAAGCTGCTCAGGAGCAAAAAAATTTTTTTGACTTAAATGTAAGAACCAGTTCTAGGATGAGTTTCGGGGTGGAATTCCATGCTTAAAAATGTTATTATTTGCTGCTTTTAAAAATTGAGTGTTTTTGGTGCCCGAGGAAGAAAACGCGTGATGCCGCGGTCAGAAAAAAAGCTGCTCAGGAGCAAAAAAATTTTTTTGACTTAAATGTAAGAGCCAATGCTAGGATGAGTTTCGGGGTGGAATTCCATGCTTAAAAATTTTATTATTTGCTGCTTTTAAAAATTGAGTGTTTTTGGTGCCCGAGGAAGAAAACGCGTGATGCCGCGGTCAGAAAAAAACCTGCTCAGGAGCAAAAAAATTTTTTTGACTTAAATGTAAGAACCAATGCTAGGATGAGTTTCGGGTGGAATTCCATGCTTAAAAATGTTATTATTTGCTGCTTTTAAAAATTGAGTGTTTTTGGTGCCCAAGGAAGAAAACGCGTGATGCCGCGGTCAGAAAAAAAGCTGCTCAGGAGCAAAAAAAATTTTTTGACTTAAATGTAAGAACCAATGCTAGGATGAGTTTCGGGGTGGAATTCCATGCTTAAAAATGTTATTATTTGCTGCTTTTAAAAATTGAGTGTTTTTGGTGCCCAAGGAAGAAAAACGCGTGATGCCGCGGTCAGAAAAAAAGCTGCTCAGGAGGAAAAAATTTTTTGACTTAAATGTAAGAACCAATGCTAGGATGAGTTTCGGGGTGGAATTCCATGCTTTAAAATGTTATTATTTGCTGTTTTTAAAAATCGAGTGTTTTTGGTGCCCGAGGAAGAAAACACGTGATGCCGCGGTCAGAAAACAAGCTGCTCAGGAGCAAAAAAATTTTTTGACTTAAATGTAAGAACCAATGCTAGGATGAGTTTCGGGGTGGAATTCCATGCTTAAAAATGTTATTATTTGCTGCTTTTAAAAAATTGAGTGTTTTTGGTGCCCGAGGAAGAAAACGCGTGATGCCACGGTCAGAAAAAAAACTGCTCAGGAGAAAAAAATTTTTTTTGACTTAAATGTAAAAGCGGATGCTAGGATGAGTTTCGGGTGGAATTCCATGCTTAAAAATGTTATTATTTGCTGTTTTTAAAAATTTAGTGTTTTTGGTGCCGAGGAAGAAAACGCGTGATGCCGCGGTCAGAAAAAAAGCTGCTCAGGAGCAAAAAATTTTTTGACTTAAATGTAAGAACCAATGCTAGGATGAGTTTCGGGTGGAATTCCATGCTTAAAAATGTTATTATTTGCTGTTTTTAAAAATTGAGTGTTTTTGGTGCCCAAGGAAGGAAACGCGTGATGCCGCGGTCAGAAAAAAAGCTGCTCAGGAGCAAAAATTATTTTTTTACTTAAATGTAAGAACCAATGCTAGGATGAGTTTCGGAGTGGAATTCCATGCTTAAAAATGTTATTATTTGCTGTTTTTAAAAATTGAGTGTTTTTAGTGCGCAAGGAAGAAAACGTGTGATGCCGCGGTCAGAAAAAAAGCTGCTCAGGAGGAAAAAAATTTTTTTGACTTAAATGTAAAAACCAGTGCTAGGATGAATTTCGGGGTGGAATTCCATGCTTAAAAATGTTATTATTTGCTGTTTTTAAAAATCGAGTGTTTTTGGTGCCCGAGGAAGAAAACGCGTGATGCCGCGGTCAGAAAACAAGCTGCTCAGGAGGAAAAAAAATTTTTTGACTTAAATGTAAGAACCAATGCTAGGATGAGTTTCGGGGTGGAATTCCATGCTTAAAAATGTTATTATTTGCTGCTTTTAAAAATTGAGTGTTTTTGGTGCCCGAGGAAGAAAACGCGTGATGCCGCGGTCAGAAAAAAAGCTGCTCAGGAGCAAAAAATTTTTTTTGACTTAAATGTAAAAGCGGATGCTAGGATGAGTTTCAGGGTGGAATTCCATGCTTAAAAATGTTATTATTTGCTGTTTTAAAAAATTGAGTGTTTTTGGTGCCCGAGGAAGAAAACGCGTGATGCCGCGGTCAGAAAAAAACCTGCTCAGGAGCAAAAAATTTTTTTTGACTTAAATGTAAGAACCAATGCTAGGATGAGTTTCGGGGTGGAATTCCATGCTTAAAAATGTTATTATTTGCTGCTTTTAAAAATTGAGTGTTTTTGGTGCCCAAGGAAGAAAACGCGTGATGCCGTGGTGAGAAAAAAAGCTGCTCAGGAGCAAAAAAATTTTTTTGACTTAAATGTAAGAACCAATGCTAGGATGAGTTTCGGGATGGAATTCCATGCTTAAAAATGTAATTATTTGCTGTTTTTAAAAATGAGTGTTTTTGGTGCCCAGGAAGGAAACGCGTAATGCCGCGGTCAGAAAAAAAGCTGCTCAGGAGCAAAAATTATTTTTTTACTTAAATGTAAGAACCAATGCTAGGATGAGTTTCGGGGTGGAATTCCATGCTTAAAAATGTTATTATTTGCTGCTTTTAAAATTGAGTGTTTTTGGTGCCCAAGGAAGAAAACGCGTGATACCGCGGTCAGAAAAAAAGCTGCTCAGGAGCAAAAAAATTTTTTTGACTTAAATGTAAGAAACAATGCTAGGATGAGTTTCGGGATGGAATTCCATGCTTTAAAATGTTATTATTTGCTGTTTTTAAAAATCGAGTGTTTTTGGTGCCCGAGGAAGAAAACACGTGATGCCGCGGTCAGAAAACAAGCTGCTCAGGAGGAAAAAAAATTTTTTGACTTAAATGTAAGAACCAATGCTAGGATGAGTTTCGGGGTGGAATTCCATGCTTAAAAATGTTATTATTTGCTGCTTTTAAAAATCGAGTGTTTTTGGTGCCCGAGGAAGAAAACGCGTGATGCCGCGGTCAGAAAAAAAACTGCTCAGAGAGAAAAAATTTTTTTTGACTTAAATGTAAAAGCGGATGCTAGGATGAGTTTCAGGGTGGAATTCCATGCTTAAAAATGTTATTATTTGCTGTTTTTAAAAATTTAGTGTTTTTGGTGCCGAAGGAAGAAAACGCGTGATGCCGCGGTCAGAAAAAAAGCTGCTCAGGAGAAAAAAAATTTTTTTGACTTAAATGTAAGAACCAATGCTAGAATGAGTTTCGGGGTGGAATTCCATGCTTAAAAATGTTATTATTTGCTGTTTTAAAAATTGAGTGTTTTTGGTGCCCAAGGTAGGAAACGCGTGATGCCGCGGTCAGAAAAAAAGCTGCTCAGGAGCAAAAATTATTTTTTTACTTAAATGTAAGAACCAATGCTAGGATGAGTTTCGGAGTGGAATTCCATGCTTAAAAATGTTATTATTTGCTGTTTTTAAAAATTGAGTGTTTTTAGTGGGCAAGGAAGAAAACGTGTGATGCGCGCGGGGTCAGAAAAAAAGCTGCTCAGGAGGAAAAAATTTTTTTGACTTAAATGTAAAAATCAGTGCTAGGATGAGTTTCGGGGTGGAATTCCATGCTTAAAAATGTAATTATTTGCTGTTTTTAAAAATTGAGTGTTTTTGGTGCCCAAGGAAGAAAACGCGTGAAGCCGCGCTCAGAAAAAAAGCTGCTCAGGAGCAAAAAAATTTTTTGGACTTAAATGTAAGAACCAATGCTAGGATGAGTTTCGGGGTGGAATTCCATGCTTTAAAATGTTATTATTTGCTGTTTTTCAAAATCGAGTGTTTTTGGTGCCCGAGGAAGAAAACGCGTGATGCCGCGGTCAGAAAAAAACTGCTCAGGAGAAAAAAAATTTTTTTGACTTAAATGTAAAAAGCGGATGCTAGGATGAGTTTCACGGTGGAATTCCATGCTTAAAAATGTTATTATTTGCTGTTTTAAAAATTGAGTGTTTTTGGTGCCCGAGGAAGAAAACGCGTGATGCCGTGGTCAGAAAAAAAGCTGCTCAGGAGCAAAAAATTTTTTTTTACTTAAATGTAAGAACCAATGCTAGGATGAGTTTCGGGTGGAATTCCATGCTTTAAAATGTTATTATTTGCTGTTTTAAAAATCGAGTGTTTTTGGTGCCCAAGGACGAAAACGCGTGATGCTGCGGTCAGAAAAAAAGCTGCTCAGGAGCAAAAAAATTTTTTTTACTTAAATGTAAGAACCAATGCTAGGATGAGTTTCGGGGTGGAATTCCATGCTTAAAAATTTTATTATTTGCTGCTTTTAAAAATTGAGTGTTTTTGGTGCCCAAGGAAGAAAACGCGTGATGCCGCGGTCAGAAAAAAAGCTGCTCAGGAGCAAAAATTTTTTTTTTTACTTAAATGTAAGAACCAATGCTAGGATGAGTTTCGGGATGGAATTCCATGCTTAAAAATGTTATTATTTGCTGCTTTTAAAAATTGAGTGTTTTTGGTGCCCGAGGAAGAAAACGCGTGATGCCGCGGTCAGAAAAAAAGCTGCTCAGGAGCAAAAAAATTTTTTGGACTTAAATGTAAAAACCAATGCTAGGATGAGTTTCGGGGTGGAATTCCATGCTTTAAAATGTTATTATTTGCTGTTTTTAAAAATTGAGTGTTTTTGGTGCCCGAGGAAGAAAACGCGTGATGCCGCGGTCAGAAAAAAAGCTGCTCAGGAGAAAAAAATTTTTTTTGACTTAAATGTAAAAGCGGATGCTAGGATGAGTTTCACGGTGGAATTCCATGCTTAAAAATGTTATTATTTGCTGTTTTAAAAAATTGAGTGTTTTTGGTGCCCGAGGAAGAAAACGCGTGATGCCGTGGTCAGAAAAAAAGCTGCTCAGGAGCAAAAAATTTTTTTTTACTTAAATGTAAGAACCAATGCTAGGATGAGTTTCGGGGTGGAATTCCATGCTTAAAAATTTTATTATTTGCTGCTTTTAAAAATCGAGTGTTTTTGGTGCCCAAGGACGAAAACGCGTGATGCTGCGGTCAGAAAAAAAGCTGCTCAGGAGCAAAAAAATTTTTTTTACTTAAATGTAAGAACCAATGCTAGGATGAGTTTCGGGGTGGAATTCCATGCTTAAAAATTTTATTATTTGCTGCTTTTAAAAATTGAGTGTTTTTGGTGCCCAAGGAAGAAAACGCGTGATGCCGCGGTCAGAAAAAAAGCTGCTCAGGAGCAAAAATTTTTTTTTTACTTAAATGTAAGAACCAATGCTAGGATGAGTTTCGGGATGGAATTCCATGCTTAAAAATGTTATTATTTGCTGCTTTTAAAAATTGAGTGTTTTTGGTGCCCGAGGAAGAAAACGCGTGATGCCGCGGTCAGAAAAAAAGCTGCTCAGGAGCAAAAAAATTTTTTTGACTTAAATGTAAGAACCAATGCTAGGATGAGTTTCGGGGTGGAATTCCATGCTTTAAAATGTTATTATTTGCTGTTTTTAAAAATCGAGTGTTTTTGGTGCCCGAGGAAGAAAACGCGTGATGCCGCGGTCAGAAAACAAGCTGCTCAGGAGCAAAAAAATTTTTTTTACTTAAATGTAAGAACCAATGCTAGGATGAGTTTCGGGGTGGAATTCCATGCTTAAAAATGTTATTATTTGCTGCTTTTAAAAATTGAGTGTTTTTGGTGCCCAAGGAAGAAAACGTTTGATGCCGCGGTCAGAAAAAAAGCTGCTCAGGAGCAAAAAATTTTTTTTTACTTAAATGTAAGAACCAATGCTAGGATGAGTTTCGGGGTGGAATTCCATGCTTAAAAATGTTATTATTTGCTGCTTTTAAAAATTGAGTGTTTTTGGTGCCCAAGGAAGGAAACGCGTGATGCCGCGGTCAGAAAAAAAGCTGCTCAGGAGCAAAAAAATTTTTTTTTACTTAAATGTAAGAACCAATGCTAGGATGAGTTTCGGGATGGAATTCCATGCTTAAAAATGTTATTATTTGCTGCTTTTAAAAATTGAGTGTTTTTGGTGCCCGAGGAAGAAAACGCGTGATGCCGCGGTCAGAAAAAAAGCTGCTCAAGAGCAAAAAAATTTTTTTGACTTAAATGTAAGAACCAATGCTAGGATGAGTTTCGGGGTGGAATTCCATGCTTTAAAATGTTATAATTTGCTGTTTTTAAAAATCGAGTGTTTTTGGTGCCCGAGGAAGAAAACGCGTGATGCCGCGGTCAGAAAACAAGCTGCTCAGGAGCAAAAAAATTTTTTTGACTTAAATGTAAAAATCAATGCTAGGATGAGTTTCGGGGTGGAATTCCATTCTTAAAAATGTTAATTATTTGCTGTTTTTAAAAATTGAGTGTTTTTGGTGCTCGAGGAAGAAAACGCGTGATGCCGCGGTCAGAAAAAAAGCTGCTCAGGAGCAAAAAAAATTTTTTGACTTAAATGTAAGAACCAATGCTAGGATGAGTTTCGGGGTGGAATTCCATGCTTAAAAATGTTATTATTTGCTGTTTTTAAAAATCGAGTGTTTTTTTGCCCGAGGAAGAAAACGCGTGATGCCGCGGTCAGAAAAAAAGCTGCTCAGGAGCAAAAAAAATTTTTTGACTTTAATGTAAGAACCAATGCTAGGATGAGTTTCGGGGTGGAATTCCATGCTTAAAAATGTTATTATTTGCTGCTTTTAAAAATCGAGTGTTTTTGGTGCCCGAGGAAGAAAACGCGTGATACCGCGGTCAGAAAACAAGCTGCTCAGGAGCAAAAAAATTTTTTGACTTAAATGTAAGAACCAATGCTAGGATGAGTTTCGGGGTGGAATTCCATGCTTAAAAATGTTATTATTTGCTGTTTTTAAAAATTGAGTGTTTTTGGTGCCCGAGGAAGAAAACGCGTGATGCCGCGGTCAGAAAAAAAGCTGCTCAGGAGCAAAAAATTTTTTTTGACTTAAATGTAAGAACCAATGATAGGATGAGTTTCGGGGTGGAATTCCATGCTTAAAAATGTAATTATTTGCTGCTTTTAAAAATCGAGTGTTTTTGGTGCCCGAGGAAGAAAACGCGTGATACCGCGGTCAGAAAAAAATCTGCTCAGGAGCAAAAAAATTTTTTTGACTTAAATGTAAGACCCAATGCTAGGATGAGTTTCGGGATGGAATTCCATGCTTTAAAATGTTATTATTTGCTGTTTTTAAAAATCGAGTGTTTTTGGTGCCCGAGGAAGAAAACACGTGATGCCGCGGTCAGAAAACAAGCTGCTCAGGAGCAAAAAATTTTTTTTGACTTAAATGTAAGAACCAATGCTAGGATGAGTTTCGGGGTGGAATTCCATGCTTTAAAATGTAATTATTTGCTGTTTTAAAAATTGAGTGTTTTTGGTGCCCAAGGAAGGAAACGCGTGATGCCGCAGTCAGAAAAAAAGCTGCTCAGGAGCAAAAATTATTTTTTTACTTAAATGTAAGAACCAATGCTAGGATGAGTTTCGGGTGGAATTCCATGCTTAAAAATGTTATTATTTGCTGCTTTTAAAAATTGAGTGTTTTTGGTGCTCGAGGAAGAAAACGTGTGATGCCGCGGTCAGAAAAAAAGCTGCTCAGGAGCAAAAAATTTTTTTGACTTAAATGTAAGAACCAATGCTAGGATGAGTTTCGGGGTGGAATTCCATGCTTAAAAATGTTATTATTTGCTGTTTTTAAAAATCGAGTGTTTGTTGCCCGAGGAAGAAAACGCGTGATGCCGCGGTCAGAAAAAAAGCTGCTCAGGAGCAAAAAAATTTTTTTGACTTAAATGTAAGAACCAATGCTAGGATGAGTTTCGGGGTGGAATTCCATGCTTAAAAATGTTATTATTTGCTGCTTTTAAAAATCGAGTGTTTTTGGTGCCCGAGGAAGAAAACGCGTGATGCCGCGGTCAGAAAAAAAGCTGCTCAGGAGCAAAAAAATTTTTTGACTTAAATGTAAGAACCAATGCTAGGATGAGTTTCGGGGTGGAATTCCATGCTTAAAAATGTTATTATTTGCTGTTTTTAAAAATCGAGTGTTTTTGGTGCCCGAGGAAGAAAACGCGTGATGCCGCGGTCAGAAAAAAATCTGCTCAGGAGCAAAAAATTTTTTTGACTTAAATGTAAGAACCAATGCTAGGATGAGTTTCGGGGTGGAATTCCATGCTTTAAAATGTAATTATTTGCTGTTTTTAAAAATCGAGTGTTTTTGGTGCCCGAGGAAGAAAACGCGTGATGCCGCGGTCAGAAAAAAAGCTGCTCAGGAGCAAAAAAAATTTTTTGACTTAAATGTAAGAACCAATGCTAGGATGAGTTTCGGGGTGGGATTCCATGCTTAAAAATGTTATTATTTGCTGTTTTTAAAAATCGAGTGTTTTTGGTGCCCGAGGAAGAAAACGCGTGATGCCGCGGTCAGAAAAAAAGCTGCTCAGGAGCAAAAAATTTTTTTGACTTAAATGTAAGAACCAATGCTAGGATGAGTTTCGGGTGGAATTCCATGCTTAAAAATGTTATTATATGCTGCTTTTAAAAATTGAGTGTTTTTGGTGCCCGAGGAAGAAAACGCGTGATGCCGCGGTCAGAAAAAAAGCTGCTCAGGAGCAAAAAAAAATTTTTTTTTTATTGCAAAAGTTTTACAATTACATTTTCACCCCTTTCCCCCCCCACCACCCACCCCAAACTTCCCAACCTCCTAACCCTCCCTAACCCTCCCCTCCCCCCAGACTTCCCTATATTATACTCATATCTGGTAAAAAAAATAAAAAAAACCCTTAATATAAAACTTGTATAAAAACTTGAACCCCTCCCTCCCTTTATAATTTTTCTATTTACCCTCATTACATTAAAATATTTCTAATACATTATTTTCAAATAAAAGCTATTTGATATTTTCTAGTTTGATATTTGTTCTGAACATATTCTATCCACTTTTTCCATTCCCATTCATAAGTCTCTTGTGAACAATCTTTTAAGTATGCTGAAATCTTTGCCATCTCTGCAAAACTGGCCATCTTCAAAGTCCATTCCTCAATAGTGGGCAAAGCTTCATTTTTTCCAATATTTACCTATCAACAATCTTGCTGCTGTTAGGAGCAAAAAAAATTTTTTGACTTAAATGTAAGAACCAATGCTAGGATGAGTTTCGGGGTGGACTTCCATGCTTAAAAATGTTATTATTTGCTGCTTTTAAAAATTGAGTGTTTTTGGTGCCCGAGGAAGAAAACGCGTGATGCCGCGGTCAGAAAAAAAGCTGCTCAGGAGCAAAAAAATTTTTTTGACTTAAATGTAAGAACCAATGCTAGGATGAGTTTCGGGGTGGAATTCCATGCTTAAAAATGTTATTATTTGCTGTTTTTAAAAATCGAGTGTTTTTTTGCCCGAGGAAGAAAACGCGTGATGCCCCGGTCAGAAAAAAAGCTGCTCAGGAGCAAAAAAAATTTTTTGACTTAAATGTAAGAACCAATGCTAGGATGAGTTTCCGGGTGGAATTCCATGCTTAAAAATGTTATTATTTGCTGCTTTTAAAAATTGAGTGTTTTTGGTGCCCGAGGAAGAAAACGCGTGATGCCGCGGTCAGAAAAAAAGCTGCTCAGGAGCAAAAAAATTTTTTGACTTGAAATGTAAAAACCAATGCTAGGATGAGTTTCGGGGTGGAATTCCATGCTTAAAAATGTTATTATTTGCTGCTTTTAAAAATCGAGTGTTTTTGGTGCCCGAGGAAGAAAACGCGTGATGCCGCGGTCAGGAAAAATGCTGCTCAGGAAAAAAAAAAGGCTTTTTGAAACCAAATTTGTTTTTTAAAACCAAATGCAAAAACGGACCCCAGGATGAGTTTTGGGATGAAATTCCATGCTAAAAATGTTGTTATTTGCTGCTTTTAAAAATTGAGTGTTTTTGGTGCCCGAGGAAGAAAACGCGTGATGCCGCGGTCAGAAAAAAAGCTGCTCAGGAGCAAAAAAATTTTTTTGACTTAAATGTAAGAACCAATGCTAGGATGATTTTCGGGGTGGAATTCCATGCTTAAAAATGTTATTATTTGCTGTTTTTATAACTCGAGTGTTTTTGGTCCTGGGGAAGGAAACACATGATGCCGCGGTCAGAAAAAAAGCTGCTATAGAGTAGGGGGTATCCAACTTTGGTGACTTTAAGACTTGTTTTTCAAGTCTTAACTTGATCCAACTCCCAGAATTCCCCAGCCAGCATAAAAGTATTTCTTGAGTATTTTGAAAGTTCAGACTTTATTATCTGGCATCTTACGTTGGGGATCAAGAAGTACATCTCCCCTTACCTCTATATACTAGAAAAACAGACAGGAAATTTGGATTTTCTAAAAATATGACACTTCAGAGAATATATATATATATATGTTTTCTCAGGTTTCGCGGGTGTCTGTATGTAGGTCTTTGGTTATTCGGGTCTTCTCCCACATAAAATTGGAAGTGTCTTGGCGACGTTTCAACGAAGTCTCATTCGTCATCTTCAGGCTGGTGTTCTCGGCTTCGTGCTTCCAGGAGCAATGTGAGATCGCAGCTGTCTCTTCCTTTTAACTGCTAGTGGGGGTGTGAGCTGATTGGGTGGGAACTTGGCTGTGTTCTGATTGGGTGGAGGTGTGTTCTGATTGGTTAGGGGCTTGGCTGTGCTCTGATTGGATGGGGGTTGGTTGTGCTCTGATTGGATGGGGGTGTGTTCTGTTTGGGTGGGGCTTGGTTGTGCTCAGCTTAGTCTGAGTTGCAGGGGTATTTGAGCTGGTGAGCTGCGTTGTTGTTGTTTGGCTTCGTGTTTGTGGCTGTGCGAGCTCTTCATGGTGGGTGTCAGTCTGCTTCATGTATGGATTGGAGGGGTTTAAAGTGGCTAATGATGCAGCTGCGGTCTGGCTTCTGGTCCTTGGTCGTGGCTCATTATCAGTGTGGGTTTGAGTCTGCTTTCTGCGTGGATGTGTGGTGGTGACATCCTGTGTGGCTCTCGTGAGTGTGGGTCTGGTGTCATTCGTCGTGTTAGGGACTCGTTTGTCAATAAGGGCGGGTTTCCAAATGGCTGGTAGGCGGGAGGTATCGTCTCGTTTGTTCATGCTGTGTGGGCGTTTTTCTATCTCGATGGCTTCTCTGATTATTCTGTTGTTAAAATGTTCAGTTTTGGCGATAGTTCTGGTCTTTTTAAAGTCAATATCATGTCCTGTGGCTTTAAGGTGTTGGACCAGGGAAGAAACTGAACACTTTAACATTGTATTCCATAGCTGACATGTTTAAATGGGCTGGACCATCACATGTTATCAAACATCTGAGCTAATTAATTTGTTTTATCTTCCTGTCTGAATTTTTTTTTCATTTTTAGTAAATCCGATAAATTGCTTTTCTTGCTGTGTCTATTTTTTAAAAAGGTTTTCTTCTTTTTAATTTGTCTAATCCAGTGAGTTCCTTGAAAGGGAGGTAGGGGGTGGAGGTAGGAAAGAGTTTAGGAATATTAATGAAGATTAAAAATAAAAACATTAACCGTTCTGTGCCAGAATGAATAGGTAGGAATTTTTCAATGACTTCTAAACTTCAAAGCACACTATGAACCTTCATGTACCTTGTAACAATCAAGATAGATGAAGAGGGTATTATTTAATGTAAGCAATAGCAATAGCAATAGCACTTAGACTTATAAACCACTTCACAGTGCTTTTACAGCCCTCTCTAAGCAGTTTACAGAATCAGCCTATTGCCCCACAACAATCTTGGTCCTCATTTTACTGATCTCGGAAGGATGGAAGGCTGAGTCAACCTTGAGCCTGGTGAGATTTGATCAGCCAAATTGCAGGCAGCCGGCAGTCAGCAGAAGTAACTTGCAGTACTGCATTCTAACCACTGCACCACCATGTCTCTATAACCAGTGTATAATCAATTATCCTACTTTACCCATATACCATTTGCCAATCCAGTAATTTTTCTAACACATAACCCAATTGGCTCAGTGATTCCTGATCAAATCAGGCATCAGATATGAGAAATACTAGAATTCCATTTCACTGATATAGCCTATGATTACAGAATCTGTATAATTTCTACATTTCTCCTTCTTTCCCTTCTTGAAAACAGGCAATCTTGAGTTGCTTTCTCATGGTTTCTTGAACTAAGCTCATCTTTTACTAGGGGTTGTTGTATATTTTATTCAAGATCATCTCTATGCTCTTCTACACTACTAAATCCCATCAAAGTTTTCATGACTGTATTCACACAAAATGGCCACCAGCTATCCAACCCATTGTGGCTTAGCTGGTTCTTCACATAAGGTTAGGTATGGTCCAGTGGATTCTGTAAATCAAGGATATTGGCTTGGTTATACCATGATTACGTTCCTCCTTCTAGTTGATGCTTGTTTTCCTCATGTGGCCATTGCCTTCTCTTCTACTTCTTGTTCTTCTGTAACCCAGATATAGTTGAGTGGAGGGTTAGCTGAACAAAAATATGAACAGAAAATGAAAGAAGCAGCAGCAAATGCACTATTATGGGCGAGACAAATCATCATCGGCCGTTATTAAATTTTCAGCGGTTCGAAAGCTATGCCTTTTCATCCACCTCAGTAGTACAGCTTGAAGCTTTAATCAGGAAGTTTCATGACATAGAGGATTCTTTATTTTCTCTGGCACGTGAGAGTTCTTTCTTCTTCTTCTCCCTTTTCTCTGATATACTTTCCACAGCTCTTTTCCTTCCGTGGGCTGAAATATATATATATTTTGTATGACGGTTGTCCAGTCTGCAACTCTTCCTCCTGTTTCTCAAAGTCATTTCCACATACTGTTACAACATCCTCCATTAGAACTGTAGCTCTAGGACAGCGGTCTGCAACCTTAAAGACTCAAAGAGCTATTTGGACCCATTTTCCACAGAAAAGAAAACACTGGGAGCCACAAAACCCTCCCTCTGCCTGACTATTTCTTGAACGGCCACAAAACTAGCATATGTAGTTGAATTAAACCTTCTGTTTTCTTCTGGAACTTTTCTTTTCTTGGATTTATCCATGGTTGGCCTACCGGGGGTTGAAAAGCTCAATAAAACATGCCAGCAGGTGTCACACATTGGCGGTTGTGACGCATATTTGGAGTGACAGGGAGCCGCAGCAGAGGGGTAAAAGAGCCACATGCGGCTCCAGAGCCACAGGTTGCTGACCCCTGCTCTAGGAGAAACGCCTCTGTGCTTCTTTCTTTGCTGATGTCTCTTTGTAGATTCCATGAGGTAGGAAACCTGTTTTTCATGATCTGAAAAACCTTTCGGAGTGAAAGAACAGGGGATCAATATTTTAATCTTTTCAATTAAAAAAATTCTTAGAAAACCCAGGACTTCAAAAAGCCTGGGAGAACAAAATGATTTTACTAGTGCAGAAAAGAACAAAGGACAATGTAAGATAATGCTCCTTGGGAAATAGTGACCTACAAACCACTTGTAATATTTAAATTGCTTTTAGAAAATGCTGGGAAGGTGAGAAAAGCACAGGATTATTATTATTATTATTACCTCCAACAAATAAAACTGATGCTAAAGATGATGGAAATAAATAACCCAATTATCTTGGGAATTTGTATGGAAGGATTGGACTCTTGACAGTGTAGCTTGTTTCCATCGATGTGGCCACTGAGGCAGAGAAGGCGAGCTCATGATTGGTGAGAATTCTGAGAATTGGGGTCCAAGAACATTTGGAATGAGTCAGCTTGGAGGAAAGTGTTGAAGTAGAACAGTGCTTACTGGAACAGAAGGATAAGCCCTTTGCGGCATAACTTGCAAAGATAGAGAATAGCTCCATTGTTAATATTCAAGCAACCCACCGATTCCAGTAACTTAGTCTAGATGTCTCCTAAAATAAGGTGGTGTGGGACATGCACAGCCCACGATCTATTTAAGTGGGCTTCAGAGAGGACAAAACTGTGGCAACAGCAAGTGAGTTAAGTCAATCACATGAATGAGGCAGCACAAGAGGTTAAAAACCAGCCTAATGCCAGACACGAAAGATGAGAGTCATACATTAAGTTCCAATTAAACTGATGTATTGCTCATGCCCAGTGGTGAAATCCAATTTTTTTTACTACCGGTTCTGTGGGCGTGGCTTGGTGGGCGTGGCAGAGGAAGGATACTGCAAAATCTCCATTCCCACCCCACTTCAGGGGAAGGATATTGCAAAATCCCCATTCCTTTCCCATTCCTGGGGGTACGATATCACAAAATCTCCATTCCCACCCCACTCTGGAGCCAGCCAGAGGTGGCATTTGCCGGTTCTTCGAACTACTCAAAATTTCCGCTACCAGTTCGCCAGAACCTGTCAGGACCTGCTGGATTTCACCCCTCCTCATGCCTCTGCACGGGAATCTAGTCAACTAACAGTTGGCACTATTTTGGCACTGGTAAGGGCTAACAGAATTCAAGAGGGGTTGGAGTTGGTTTGTGGGAATGTAGAGATTCTAGGCTGATTCCTCTCTTGACTCCGCCCCTGGGCTCTGCTGCTCCTTCTCCTCCACCTACAATGGATCTTAAGAAAAGAGTGCGCAAGTTTCAGACAGTACTGTTGATCTGGACAGCTTTCAAAAAGAATTGTTGATTACCAAAACAAACCCACGGTTAATCATGAGCGTTTTCAACAGCCTATTTATTACTGATGATGGAAGTAATTGGAGGCACAATGGCAGTAAAATGGCTGGCCTGACACCCATAATCCCCTCCCTGCTCTTCCTGAGGTATCATTTTCCCTTACTTACTCAGTGTGTGTGGTTTATTTCAAAACTAGACCTTAACGAAACATAAAAGGCCCGCTTTGTTCCATTTTTTCTTTTGAAACATTTCGATCTTCTCCGGTAGCCAAATTATAGGGTTTTAAAGAGAGGAAAACACAGCTTCTGTAAATATGCCATTCTCACCATAGAGCAGGGAAGATGTTTTTTTTTGAATCAACACAAAAATTCCGTCCTGCTGGTTTTGTCGCTGGCAAGTATGCCGGAGCGCCCTTTGTTAATGTCTCATCAATCATTTCTGCTGGGGCTTTGTAACTGCCAGATGACCTTCTTGGGAGGTCGATCATCACTTAGAATGATTTTTTTAGCTCGCGCTGTCATCTGGTGACAATGAAATAAATAAATAAGGGCCTCTTGTTTTCTAATTCTAGTTTCTAATTCTAATCGTTCCGGGCCTCAGGTTATCTGAACTGACAAGACCCAGCTTTTCAAAAGACTGCAAAACTAATTAGACGAATAGCGAAGGCGGCTTAAAGGGAGAAACCCGGGAAGGAATAGAAAGGCTGGGAAAGATGGCATTCTGTCTCAGAGAAATGGGTGGGGCCTGGAACTTTCAAATAACAATAGCGCTTAGACTTATATACCGCTTTACAGTGCTTTTTACAGCCCTCTCTAAACGGCTTACAGAGTCGGCATCTTGGCCCCCAACAGTCTGAGTCCTCGTTTTACCCACCTCGGAAGGATGGAAGGCTGAGTCAACCTGGAGCCTGGCGAGACTCGAACTGCCAAATTGCAGTCAGCCAGCAGTCAGCAGAAGTAGCCTGCAGGACTGCACTCTAACCGCTGCATCGCCACCATGGCTCACAATATTGCAATATTGTTGGCTTTTCCCCAGTGGGGACATACTGGGACAGGCTGATGTAATAGGATGAAGCCAGTTCTGTTGAATAGAATAGAATAGAATAGAATAGAATAGAATAGAATAGAATAGAATAGAATAGAATAGAATAGAATAGAATAGAATAGAATAGAACAGAACAACAGAGTTGGAAGGGACCTTGGAGGTCTTCTAGTCCAACCCCCTGCTTAGGCAGGAAACCGTACACCACTTCAGACAAATGATTATCCAATCTCTTCTTTAAAACTTCCAGTGTGGAGCATTCACAACTTCTGGAGGCAAGTTGTTCCACTGATTAATTGTTCTATCTTTGTCAAGACGTTTCTCCTTAGTTCTAAGTTGCTTCAATCCTTGATGAGTTTCCACCCATTGCTTCTTGTCCTGCCCTCAGGTGCTTTGGAGAATAGCTTGACTCCCCCTTCTTTGTGGCAGCCCCTGAGATATTGGAAGACTGCTATCATCTCTCCCCTAGTCCTTCTTTTCACAAGACTAGACATACCCAGTTCCTGCAACAGTTCTTCATATGTTTTTGCTTCCAGTCCCAATTGTTTCTTTCCTTGAAAATGTTTTGTTTCTCATCCAAGAAGCTTTTTCAGAACTGGTAAGGCCCCTTAAATACTGAGCATTCCCATTTAGTTCCCTAAAAGACGTTGCTGAGGTCCATTTGGCCTGAAATGAAGAAAGGCTGTTGAAGGAACCCGTAGAATTGGGATGTGTTGCATGAGTGCTCTCTTGTGGACTGCCGGGCTGCTAAAATTCTGTTTATTGAATAGCAGCCTCTAATAGTCACCAAGCAAATGGAGAGCTTTTGCAAATCTACAACCTGATAAAGGAACATGCACAAAAACAAGCTTCCTGAAAGTCTATGGAGATTCTCAGTCATCCAGGTCATGGTTGTCCCAAAAGTGCTTTTTTCAAGAGGCAGCTGGACTTTTTGAAGATGTTTCACTTCTCACCCAAGAATCTTTTTTTAAAAAAAACCCATAAAGTCCAGTTGGCTCTTGAAAAAGCACCTTTGGGACAAGCTTCCTGAAACATTTTCCCTCTAACACTCCCTTCCTCCCCACCCAACAAGTAAGATTTCAGACAAAACCTTCAGACCAAGTATATTGAGAAAGGAAGTTACCATATTTTTCGTATATGACGCACCTTTCCCCCCCCAAAAAAGAGGGTGAAAATCTGGGTGCGTCTTATACTTCGAATGTAGCCCCGCCCAGCCTCTCAAATGGAGGTTTCAGAGGCTGAAAAAAAAGGTTTTTTCTGAAACAGAATTTCAGAAGTTTCAGAGGCTGAAAAAAAAGCAAGGCACAGAGCTCACAACCAACGAGCCTGTTGCTAGAATTCACCTCTGGAAACAGCTGATTGGGGGTATTTTGGGAGGCCGATCCACCTGCCAATCGGCTTTTTTCTTTTTTTTCCTCCCCAAAAACTAAGGTGTGTCTCATACTCCGAAAAATATGGTGCTTATTTCAGGCCTGTATGAATTAAATTATAATTTGCTATTTTATTTTGATCGAACTCCGATGGGTGGAAACAGACCAGCTATTTATAACTGGTTTTCCATATGTGCGAACCCCTGAACTGCTTAATTTGCTGGGTTTGCCAAACTCACTGAGCTAACCAGTGACTCAGAAGCAACCATGGCAGGGTTCACAAAACACATCACATCACGGACAAGCAACATTATGAACTTAAAATGTTCTGTGAATCAGCAATCAATTATTTCAGGGTGACATTGAACGGAATCAAAGAAACGGAATTGCGATGGGGGGGGAGGGGGGAGAAAAGGAAAAAGATCCCCAGGTTTCTCTTCGTTTGCTCACATAATGCTACTAAACCATCATCTGTCGTTACATCTGATCCTCCTAAATGGATGATGATTCTTAAGGATGTTGAAGAATGCCTTCTATTGGCTTGGTGATACCACTAACCATCGATGGACGTCTACCCAATGAAATTGAAATTGGAATCGGATCGCACCAGATTATTTCACTTTCTGAAAGTTCCAATATTGTGACAGTAACAGCTATGTTTATTTGTAAAAAGAGTACTAACGACATCTATTGCTCAGGTCCATCTTGTTTTTTTTTTTAAAAACGAAACAAATAACCAAATGAAGGCTTTATCTGCAGGCTTAAGATCTGTCAGAGCAGATGCAAAAAGGAAGAGAAACAAGTATATTGGTAGAGATTTCTTGTGTGTTCCTTAAAATCATGGACCTTAATTTCCCAGGCATATGGTCCCAATCTCCTGCACTCTGAACTGTATAACAGAGATTACTCATTGAACCTCTAAAGGCAGCGGGAGATTCTGTTCTCACGTTGAATTCTTCCACAACTGGTTTCTGACCTTGTTCCTTCTTTTTAAATGAAGTGATTTGCAAAAAAACAGATGTTATACAAAAGCATCCAAAAATGGAATCAGATGGCAAAGTTGCTGCTTAGGTTGATGGTATTTCAGGTACCGGGTCAATATTTAATACTTCTTCACTAGGCCCAGGAAAAAAGCTAAAACAGAAAAGAACTAATGTAAGAGAGCTCATTTTTATGACGTTGGAAACAACATAAAGTCGAAAGTATTGCACCAAAAGGCAAATGCACAGGATTCTAGATATATATCAGTAGTGGTCAGGATTCCTAGTGGCTAGTGAATCAAGTGTCCCTTAAGTACGTTTTTACTTTTCTATTGTCCAGTGATTGCCTGCCCTTCAATAGAAGGCCTATCAAGAGGTATGGACAGATTATTGCTAGGGTAGATAAACGGGAGCTCACCCCATTACGCAGCACTAGGGATTCGAACCGCTGAACTGCTGACCTTTCGATTGACAAGCTCAGCGTCTTAGCCACTGAGCCACCACATCCCTTAACTCCTTAATACATCACTGCAAATATACAGGACGAACACAACAGGACTTTTGCAAATAATCCTCAAAAGAGCTGCCCTGTTTCAAAACCTGTCTAATTATAGCCAAAATATTTTGCTCAGCCTGAAGCACCTTTCAAACGAGTGGGTGTCACCTCCCCAAATATCCACGTCAGCATGGCCATTGCTGAGAATTCTGGCTGTTAAAATTCACCGAGTGGTTAGATTAATTAATCTTTTTCATTTCACTTCTGGTGGGGAAAAAAAAAACCTTCTTCATTTACGTGCCTTTAAACGTGACGTGTAGCAAATCTTGTCGAAAGCGGTGGAGTAAAGGAAACATGGGAACTTTTTTAACCCAGCTAATGAAGGAGATGAGTATAGAAATAGGGAACTCAATCTGTTACCATGCCCATATTTTGGAGTACAATTCTCTATTGCCTGATATTAACCTG
This sequence comes from Pantherophis guttatus, assembly GCF_029531705.1. The sequence continues at coordinate 55,063,077 of NW_026844064.1, read as the reverse complement.
AGTTGACATGCAAAATATCTTTGTTATAGGAAATACAAAGAACAACATCTGTTCTGGGTTGGTCAAAGCAATTATATGGTTCAGCATCTGTCTCCGGGGGGCGGGGGGAACAAGGGATGACGACAACAAAGAAGAGAACCAACCTGGACTCCTGATACACGTTCACTTCACCAAACATCTTCCTTTTCAAGGTAGCTGCATAATCCTGCAGCTGGCTCCAGCATTCGGGCATCTGTTGGCTAATTGTGGACAGCCTCTGCAAACTAGCCAGGAGACACAAAACAGTGATTCCAGCTCTCTGGGCTGAACCCATTGGGTCTTCATTCCCTGGTGGGTTAAGTTATTGGCGACCACGTTCTCCAGCCCGCAAACAGTAGCTCCTGAATTTGTAGGGCACTTTTAAGTGTTCACAGCGCTCCCAGGAAAAGGATTTTAGCAGCCTTTGCAAACAAATCGACGAAAGAGTTCTATAAATAGGGCATTGCTCTTAACAGCTGCTTCTGCTAAGGAGTGTTAGGGTAGCTTGTTGGAAATGTGTTCCGCCCAACAGTTCTTACGTCTCTGGTTTAATTCCTGCAAGCTCCCTCCGTTTGGAGTGTCAAGAGTTGGAAGAAGAGACCCAATCCAAAAGGTAACTGTCATGGTATGTGGGAATGACCATCAAAGACGGAGCAACGAGACTCAGCAAGGTAAGGATCAGAGAAAAGGCACCTGAGCTCTCAACAGGAATGTGGACAGGGTCAGGAGTGGGCTTCAAAAATTTTAGCAAGGGGTTCTCTGCCTGGTTGCTGAGTGGGCATAGCCACGGTGGGCATGGCCTAGTTGGCCTCCTGCACCACGGCGCCAGGGGGGGGCATTTTTGCCCTCCCCAGGTTCCTGAGGCTTTCTTCAAGCCTCCGGGAGGGTGAAAATGGCCTCCCCAGGTTCTGGAGGCCCTCTGGCCTTCCCGAACCTCTGCTAGGCCCGTTTTTCACCCTCCCCAAGCCTCCGTGTGTGCCCTGCACTTACCTGCATCTAAAACAGGCCGTGTGGGGACTCCTGGGAGGGGTGGAGTGGGGTGGGCAGGGCCAACCAGGAGTGGGATTTGGAGGTTCTCCGAACTGCATAGAATCTTAGTTAGAGGTTCTTCTGAACCCCTGTGAACCCACCCCTGGACAGGATAAGAGGCTAAGAAGAGACCCTGATTTCTTGAGCTGGAAAGGAGATGGGGAAAAGAGGTCCTGTCAGGCCTGGAAGCCATCTTTTGTATTAGGCCTTCAGACCTGCCACATTTACTACTGTGGGAAACTGGGAAGAGGGATGAAATGGAGCATGGGTGATATATAGTCATAATAACATTCCTTTCTCAAGAAGTCAAGGACAACTTGCCCTGCACCTGGAAGGCTGGAATTGGGAGGTATTTCCAGTTGGGATGATGTTTGATTGGACCATGTGATGGACTTGTGGGTGCTGGGGCAGGGACTTGGACTTTTCTTTGAGTGGGGAAAACCTGGCAGCTTTCAGATTCAGGTTTTCCCAGATGCGCCAATATGACATTTCTAATAAAATGAAGCTTTGAGGAACTTCAAGTCTTGGGAGTTTTATTTCGTTGGGGGTGTTACTTGGAACCCTGATGGGGACTTTCAGATTTGCAAAATTCATGTCAGCCTTATGAGGTAGACAAGACAGGAAATACGACTAGAAAAGCTAATCTATTTTATTGTGTGTATGCGTGTGTTTGTGTACACACAGACACATAGTAAATATACATATCAGGGGACTGGAGGCTAAAACATATGAAGAACGGTTGCAGGAACTGGGTATATTTAGTTTAATGAAAAGAAGGACTAGGGGAGAGATGATAGCAGTCTTCCAATATCTCAGGGGCTGCCACAAAGAAGAGGGAGTCAAGCTATTCTCCAAAGCACCTGAGGGTAGGACAAGAAGCAATGGGTGGAAACTAATCAAGGGGAGAATCAACTTAGAACTAAGGAGAAATTTCCTGACAGTTAGAACAATTGATCAGTGGAACAACTTGCCTCCAGAAGTTGTACATGCTCCAACACTGGAAGTTTTTAAGAAGATTGGACAACTATTTGTGTGGAATGGTATAAGGTCTACTGCTTAACCAGGGAGACCTTCAAGGACCTTTCCAACTCTGTTATTCTGTTATTGTGAAGCTACCCGAAGAGAATTGTGTAAGTCTGAAAGTACACCTCTCCCTCCACCGTCTCCTTTATAGGCAAAGAAACTGGGAAGGTCACTTCTGAGCTTCTTACTCTTCCCATAATCTGTGGAGTCATTTGCCTTTTATGTCACTGTTCCCTTGGCTGTGTCTTCTCAAGGTCATTCCCCACAAACCATGATAGTAAAAGAACTAATGCTGAGCAAAGCAGGAAATACTGTGGCCCTTGGAGCAGAAATGGCCTCGGAACAAAAACAAGGGCCTTGATCGTCTAGGACACAAGTCTGTCCTTTGACCATTCCCATTAAAAGGTTTGGGGTTTTTTTGCTTTGAAGAATTAAAAATGAATAGCCGTCACCATGGACAGCACCGGGCTAGATAAAACCAAGAGTGACTCAGTTTGATGGCACTATATTAAGCTATCATTCGCTGAATTATGACTGTAGGCTTAGAGTCTGGAATTCACATAACAAGCTAAAATGAAACCAAATAAGCAACACTGGAATTTTCCTTGTCTGTAACTTGCATAATTATTACACATTATTCCTCATTTGTTTGAAGCAACACCTATCTCTTATTCATCTTCTGAGTATAATTTAGTTAACCAGTCATAAATTCATTACCCACGTCACATTGCCATCTAGTGATTCTATGGATAAAGTGCACATTTCAAGAAAGTACTGTGGAAATTATAAGGGTTTTTTCCCCACCCCTGGAATAACTAGGACTGGAAGAAGAATTCAGCTAGAAAGGGTTAAGGTCTTTTCTAAGATTTAAAGAAGCTTTTGAGAGGGAAGGACTGATTTTGGCTAGGGACTATGTTCCAGAAAGACTACATGGACCAAGCTAAACTGTGGGCAAAATGACAGCAAAAAAATAAATAAATAAATAAAAATCTCACATGTCATGAAATTAAAAGACATTAAATGCAGTTAACATGCTGTCTTACAATATATTTAATTCTGCCTTTCAGAATGATAATTTGAATATTGTGTTATATGGGAACTATTTTATCGATGGCTAGAGAATAAATATGAAAGTTACAAATAAAAGTAGATTAGTGAAATATAGAAAAATATATCGATAGAATTAAATCAGTCAAGAAAAGGATTGTTACAGTATTGGATATCCTATGTACAGTATGTCAGTATTAAGTTAAGAGTAGACAAATAATGAATGTGGCTGTAAATCTTGTTATACAAGACGTTTGTGACACACTGTTTAATGGAAGATGGATTGTTTGTATTAAAATAAAATATTAAAAAATTATATATTTAAAAAAAAGAATGATAATTTGGCAGCAGTTTTAGAAGGGTACCAATTTTGCCTTTTTTTTTTATAAAAAAAAGAGCAAGTCATCCATGAAAAAAGTTAGCCTCATTGCTTAAGAATAAGCAATGAGGGCAGTGTTTCTCAACCTTGGAAGCTTGAAGATGGGTGGACTTCAACTCCCAGAATCCCCCAGCCAGCAGCGCTGGCTGGGGGATTCTGGGAGTTGTAGTCCACCCATCTTCAAGCTACCAAGGTTGAGAAACACTGCCATAGGGGAATGTGGCTTAGTTGTCAACTTACTTGTTATTTAAAAAAAGATCGCAACGTTTGTCCCAGGTCAGTTCTGGAAAGGCAGCAGGTAGATCCTGAGCTTTTGCAGCAAACGTTTCCATGAAAGAATAAGTGTTGAAGTCATAAATACAGATGGTCTCCATTTCTGATTTACCAGCCTTAGACTCCCCTGTATAGTTGCAAGCTTAGAATTAGAGATGTATTTCGCTCCTTCCTTCCATGTAACTCTAATGCTAACCTGTGATCCTGGGCTTGGCCTGGTTGGACTAATGGGGCCCAACCAGTGGTGGGTTGCTCCCAGTTTGCACCGGTTCACAAGAACCGGTAGTAAAAATTTGTAGTAGTTCGGAGAACCGGTAATAACATTGGCTGGCCACGCCCCCGAACCCGTCCCCGGCCCGGTCACCGCTCGCTTACCCCGCCCACCTCATCAGAGGCTTTTTTTTTTTTTTAAACTTTTAAAAGTATTTTTTCTACAACATCTTCGGCCGAAAAAATGCTTTTAAAAGTAAAAAAAAAAAAAAAAAAGCCTCTGAGGATCGCGTGGCTCAGCTGGGATCGTCAGAGGCTTTTAAAGGCATTTTTTCTACAGCCGAAGAGGTTGTAGAAAAAAAAAATGCTTTTAAAAGCCTCTGGAGATCCCAGCTGAGTTGCCTGATCGTCAGAAGCTTTTAAAAGCATTTTTTTCTGCAACCTCTTCAGCCGGAGAGGTTGTAGAAAAAATGGTTTTAAAAGTAAAAAAAAAAAAAAGTTGGCCACTCAATCATATTACCACCATCACCACCAAGCCACGCCCACAGAACCGGTAATAACAAATTTTACATTTCACCACTAGATTCGGGCACGCGCTTTGGGCACTTGATCCGGAAAAGGTTAGCCATCACTGGTCTAAGTGCTATTGCTATTGCTAAATGCTATTTTAGAAGGTCCACTTTGGATTGATTAATCAAGAATGATAGTAACAGAGAAAGCAAGCAAAACAAACTGAGCTATCTGTCAGTGCTCTGAGACCAACAAACATGGAAACAATGGTTAATCACCTTCAAAAATGCTTTATAAAATGATGGCACTGTGGATGTGCTCCAAGGAGGATACTAGCACAGGGGTGGGCAACTGTGGCCCTTTTACAACCTGTGGACTTCAACTCCCAGAATTCCCGAGACAGCCAAGCTGTCTCAGGAATTCTGGGAGTTGAAGTCCAGAGGTTGTAAAAGGGCCACAGTTGCCCACCCCTGTACTAGCAGGACCTAACAGCCCTCTTCTAAAGTAGGAACAGAAAGAAAAGCTGAAGATGAGTCAGCACTTGAGAGCTGAGAAAGCAGTTGAAGAAATTTGAGACGTGCTTAAAGAAAGAAAATATACCCTGCCTCTCCTTATGTGCTTGTGGTGCCCGTCCATTTTCCAGAACTCCTTACCTTGGGCGGCCAACCACCTGCCATTTGTATCCATGGAAAAAACGGGCTGCCAAGGTGATGCCACTTTGTAGGAAGGTGGCATTATGAATTGGCAAATGATCTCATCTGTCGTGGTGTCCATCAGATTAATGACGCCAATCCAGAAGAAAATTAGTACCTGGCACAAATGAAAAAATGACAGGAAGATCTTCCACACACTCTTGGGTGTCATTTTTACAGCAGCCTCCCCACAACCCAATGACTTCTATCTGTTAAGCCAACAGCTACAATTTACAAAGAGCCAGCTCATCCAGTGGTTAAGGTACCAGACTGGAAAGGGGAGACTGTGAGTTCCAGTCCTGCCTCAGGCATTAAAGCCAGCTGGGTGTCTTTGGGCCAATTGCCAGGAGACTGTGAGTTCTAGTCCCGTCTTACGCATTAATGCTACCTGGATGACTTTGGGCCGATCCCTGGGAGACAGGGAGTTCTAGTCATACCTTAGCCATGAAATGCAGCTGGGTGACCTTGGGCCAGTCCCGCTCTCTCAGCCCAACTCACCTCACAGGATTATTATTGTGGGGACAATAGGAGAAGGAAGGTTTGTTGGATATATTTACTATCAATCTTCTCATCGTTCCTATCACCCATCTCCTACCACTTATGACTGTATGACTGTAACTTGTTGCTGTAGCCTTATGATTTATATGGATTGTTTCCTAGTATGACTTGATTGCTTATTTGTACCCCATGACTATCATTAAGTGTTGTACCTTATGATTCTTGACGAATGTATCTTCTCTTTTTATGTACGCTGAGAGAATATGCACCAAAGACAAATTCCTTGTGTGTCTAATCACACTTGACTGAGGTGGGGCTGCTGGGGGTTTGCAGGGATTCGGGAGAAACTCTAGCTAAGATTCTGTGCAGTTCGGAGAACCCCCAAATCCTACTCCTGGATGGCCCTGCCCCCCCGTCTTGCCCCGCTCCTTCCAGGAGTCCCCACACGGCCCGTTTTCAATGCAGGTAAGTACAGGGTGCGCGTGGAGGCTCGGGGAAGGCAAAAAACGGGTCTACTGGAAGTTCGGCAAGGCCATAAATAGGCCCGTTTCTGGCCTCCAGACAGCCTCTGGAGCCTGGGGAGACCGTTTTCATCCTCCTAGAGGCTCAAGGAAACACACTGAAGCCCGGGGAGGGCAAAAATGCACCTCCCCCGCCGTGATGCAGGAGGTTGACTAGGCCATGCCTACCATGGCCACGCCCATACAGCAACCAGGCAGAGAATCTCCTGCTAAAATTTTTGAAGCCCACTCCTGCACTTGGCCAATAAACTGTTCTGTTCTGTTCTGTTTTGTTCTAATGTTTGCCGCTTTGAATTATTTGTAATAATAATAATAAAGATGAGATACAAATATATATATATTTAAAATGCTACCACCACCATTAACATGGATCTTGGTCTGGTACAGCGTTGATCATTTAGCCATCTCTGCCATATCAACACGCAGATCTAATTTCATCGCTGAGCATCTCTCCCTGATCTCCCACCTTCAAGTTTCTTGGATGTGGAGAGTCAAGACATTTTAAGGAAGTAACAACATGGCACTCACAGCATTGGGCAAAGTTGGAATGGTTGTCACAGCGCTGATTGTCTGATCAGGAACCTCAGGCCTATTTTAAAAAAAGAGACTTTATGTACTTTTTTCACTTGGCATCTTGAGGAAAGCGTACTCACGACCAAGAGAGGTATAAGTCATACAATTGTTTAAGAGAAATGTTTTCAGTCCTCCTTCGATTCTGAACTAAAAATGATCGTAAAGACTTATGGGATTTATTGCCCAATAACCCTATTTCAGTTTATTCAGTACCGTATTTTTCGGAGTATAAGACGCACCGGAGTATAAGTTTTTGGGGAGGAAAATAAGAAAAAAGCTGATTGGCGGGTGGATCGGCCTCCCAGAATACCCCCAATCAACTGTTCTCAGAGGTGAATTTTAGCAACAGGTTCTTTGGTTGTGAGCTCTGTGCCTTGCTTTTTTTTCTGCTTCTGAAACTTCTGAAACTCTATTTCGGGAAGAACTTTTTTCCTGCCTCTGAAAGCCTCTGAAACAGAGCTTCAGAAAAAAAACCTCTGAAGTTCTGTTTGAGAAGCTGGGCAAGGCTACATTCGGAGTATAAGATGCACCCAGATTTTCACCCTCTTTTGGGGGGAAAAAAGATGTGTTTTATACTCTGAAAAATATGGTAAATCAGTCTAGAGACAGTGTGTGCAGGTGTCAGAAAGATATTTCTCAGAATTCCATTTTTCTACGCAGAATATGTTATCAGTCCTCATGCCAGCAGGATAACATTCTAGGATGGCACCAGAAGGTCCCACTAAACTTTTTTTTAAAAAATCTCCAAAGATTAAATTTCTGTCCTTTGGGGGAAAACAATAGTAGTCATTCTGGCCATGAGAAAATACCATCCCAAATCCATTTGGCCTTTATTAAGTAAAATGAAATGTTACAATACCACTGAACTTCCAAGAACGTGTCAATAGATAGTGAAATTAGGGAAAACAGGCCATGGAAAAGGATGGAAGAAGGGTTAAAAAAAATTATAAACCAGTTCTCTAAACTGGGTTTGTATATCTTTACATTCTTCAATGGAAACATTCTTTCCTTGGCATGTTTATGACTCTCATACATCTGCCCCGTCATAGTTATTACTTTGTTTTCCCAATCCGCGCTCATAAATTCTGATTTGTTTTCTTGAACAAACAGAATGAACTAAGAATGAACAACATCCTTAAATTGTTTTAAGAAACACCCTCGCTTTGCAACTAGAGTGGATTCCAATTCCCAACACTCTTTGCAAATAAGGACATGACTAATCTTGGCTTGTCATATGTTGGGACATCCCCCAACAGCAATAAAATGTAATGCCTCTTCGTCATGGCATGGGAGTTGGCAAGATAGGATGTATTTCTTCTTTGTGGGAAATCAAGGCCAGAGAATGCCACTTATGGGAATCATCCCAATTTGTCCAAATGTTCTGGACCTTTAGGTGGGTTGCCTCACCTAATTCCTAATAATTTGGACTTAAATTCTTTGGTCCCTGATGTGAGCAGGTGAAGTGATCCATCTGTGCAGAGCACCAAAAGCTGCACCATGGTATGGGCAGGATCCTTACTACAGCAAAATGTTTTCTCTCTGGATGGTAGCAAACGTGGCATGAATTGGATGTTTCGTGCAGCGTAGTTTTCTGGAAGCACCATGGCACACAATGGAAACCCTAGAAGACCACAAACGAAGACTTAGGGTGGGAAGCTCCTCTTCATCAAGGTTATCCTAATAGCTTATTTCACTATGCCAGAGTTAGCTTTCTGAAGAAATTAGTACAGAGTGGATATTAGCCTAAGCTGTTCAAAAATGCCATTAGGTTTCTTCTTAGAAACTAAATTACAAGCCCAGCCCATGTTGCATACTGCCCAAAGTCTTCTAGAATTGGACAATCTCCTAAACATTGAAGTATTCGAAGTCCAAACTCCCCCACAAGGTTTCCAACAAAATTTAATTTGGGGTGTGCACAGGGGTGAAATCCTACCGGTTTGGACCGGTTCGGGCAAACCGCTAGGGATTATGGGCATCAGTTGGCTGAACCGGTGGTAATTACCCCTCCTTGGCCACACCCTCTTCCGGCCGCTCGATATTCCATAGAATTCAATGTTAAATGCAGCAAACAGAATGCTAACTTTTCTCCCTCCATTCAGAACGGAGCTGCTGCAGCCTGTCCTTTTTAAGGTGGTCTCCAGGAGGGAGGGGGACGGGAGCAGCTGGAATGGAGCCGTTTTTGTGAAAAGCAGGAAAACGGGGAAGGGGATTTTCCTGCCTGTCATCCATTCGTCAATCTCAGCATAGACTGAGGGAAGGATGGTAGGCAGGAATATTCCCCTCCCCATTTTCCTGCCATTCGTGACAAGGAGTGGCTGGGAGGGGGGGGGCAGTGAGGAGCCCCTTGATGTGAGTGATGCCGAGTTGGCCACGCCCACCTAGTCACATGACCCCAACAAGCCACGCCCACAGAATTTTTTAATTTCACCCCTGGGTGTGCATGTGATAAAATAAGATGTTTGATTATATGGAGGTGGAGGAGGAAAATGGTACCCATCTATTTAAAGAGGGGAGTCCTGGCCCAACTCAGAAATCTCTTGGTTTTTTTAAAAAAAAGTTGTTTGCCACTGCATTCAAATTTCAGGGTGGGGAATTTTCTTTTTTCTAACTTTCCCAAGCTGATACGGAAAAAGCTTACCGACTGATATGTCCCACAAAGTAATGACTCTATCTTCACAGGCAAAAGCAAAGTAAGACGAGCAAGAGCTGACAGTTGAATATACAATTGGAGCAGCGCATGGCCAGATAATATCTGGTTTGGGATCAGAATCTGGAAGGAACAGAAGATCATATGAGAGATGGTCCTCATAGTAGGGAAAAGAACATTATCTTCTGCTTAGAACCACTCTAGATTCTCCACCTCTCTTCTTTTTGATTCACACAGCTACACATAGGAGTAAGCAGAATCCACCTTGTTATCAAGTTACTACAGAAGCTGGCAATCCAGGATCCCATGGTGGTGCTTGATTATGTGTTTTTGCATTTATGAGCTTTGAATGAGATGGGCCAACTATCTGACCCAGAACCTAAATAATCACATTGTGCTAAACCCTCTTGAAGTGACTTTCAGTCCTGGTTTCGTTTTAACATGTCATGTAAACATAGCCACTGCAATTTATGCCTACAAATGTTGCATGAATCTAATCTAAGTTTTGGTATAAAAATGATGTTGAGACTCTAGGAAAAGTGCAGAGGAGAGCAATCAGGATGATTAGGGGACTGGAGACTAAAACATATGAAGAATGGTTGCAGGAACTGGGCATGGCTGGTCTAGTGAAGAGAAGGACCAGGGGAGACATGAGAGCAGTCTTCCAATATTTGAGGGGCTACCAGAGAAAGGAGGGGGTCAAGCTGTTTTCCAAAGCACCTGAAGGCCAGACACGGAATAATGGATGGAAACTGACCAAGGAGAGATTCAACCTAGAAATGAGGAGGAACTTTCTGACAGTGAGAATAATCAACCAGTGGAACAGAAGTTGCCTTCGGAAGTTGTGGGAGCTTCATCCCTTGAGGCTTTCAAGAAAAGATTGGACTGCCATTTGTCAGAAATGGTGTAGGGTCTCCTGCTTGAGTGGGGGGGGGGTTGGTTGGACTAGATGACCTATAAGGTCCCTTCCAACTCTGTTAATCTGTTGATCAATTGTAGCATATTCAGCGCAACTATGGTAAAAGCAAACTACGCTTTAGTAAAACGCGTAATCTCAAAGTACATTTTGGAAAAGAGAATTTTTCAGGTGGCTAATTATAAAAGCGGCCTGCCTAAAGCTACACTTCAAGACCGAAAACTATACAGACTTTGCTTTTCTTGTTTTTCTGCTAATAAATGGAGCCAAAAATCATGCGGCGACTCCCAGTGCCAAATTCTCGTGATTCAGATGCCCTATATTCTTTTTTCCCCTCTATTTTATGAAATATGATTTGATACCAGGATTTGGTTGTTGCATTTCAAGCGCCTCGCCCCCCCCCCCAAAAAAACCAGAGGATTATGCCTTGAGGCATCTGAAATATATCACCAGAAACTCTGAAATGCACGTAAAACTTCCGAAAATTCTTGTAGGGGGACTCCGGAGTAGCATTACCAGGTTTTTCCTTGGGTGGACGACTCAGGGAATAGAAGCAAAGATTGTGGCTATTGCTCCAGTGAACACTGAAGGCGACAGGCGCATCTAGAAAATGTAAACAGAACAAAAGGATCTCTGAGATAAGGCCCTGAGAAAGATTTGAAAGGCAGAGGATTTTATTTTCCCATCCCCCTGTTCTTTCCTTTGGAAGGAGCCTGGGAAAACGAAAATCAGGAAAGAAACGTGCAAGTTCAAATCCCACCCAAAGAGCACGCAGACCTCCTGGGGCCTAAACATGTTGACTGTGTTCAGATTCAAACTCTTAATTCTGCTGAAGGAGTTTCGTCAGGACTATTAAAAGGTCCTGCCCAGCGTGGGAAATTACCTGTCTCGGCTTTTAATTCAGTTCCAGTTTGAAAGGTGCGGCCAGGTAAGTGAAAATGGAATTTTGCACAACTAAAACAGACAAGAGAGGACAATTCGTGAAAACACGCACGTTAGGTAGAGATTTAAAGGAAGCGAATAACACTGGTTTTGAAGGAGCGTTATTTATTAGGGTTACTTCAGTGGTGGAATTCAATTTTTTGTACTACCGGTTCTGTGGGCGTGGCATGGCTTGGTAGGCGTGGCAGGGGAAGGATACTGTAAAATCTCCATTTCCTCCCCACTCCAGGGGAAGGATACTGTAAAATCTCCATTCCCACCCCACTCCAGGGGAAGGTTACTGCAAAATCCCCATTGCCTCCCGATCAGCTGAGACTTGAGAGGCAGAGAATAGATATGGGGGGGGGCAATCAGAGGTGGTATTTACCGGTTCTCTGAACTACTCAAAATTTCCGCTATCGGTTCTCCAGAACTTGCTGAAACCCACCTCTGGGTTAGCTGTACATTGGTCACATTTTCGCAATGTGGAGGAGGAGGAGCCGTGGTGGGTGCAGCGGTTAGAATTCAGTATTGCAGGTTAATTCACTGCTCACTGCCAGCAGTTCGATCCTCACCGGCTCAAGGTTGACTCAACTTTCCATTTTTCTTTGAGGTTGGTAAAATGAAGACCCAGATTGTTGGGGGGCAATATGTTGAGTCTGTAAACTGCTTAGAGAGGGCTGTAAAGCGCTATGAAGGGTTACTGCTATTCCTATCTTCCAATAAAAATGCACATATAAATAGCCTTCTGTAAAGTGGCTTCCTCCAAATCTATTATGGTTCAAATCCTGAAGACCAAAATGACTGGGGAAAACTATGGGAAGGCTATTATAAAAATCAGGAAAACATTATCAGATCATCTTAGGAAACCAGGTGAAGGTCCCTGCACCTTACCAGTTTTATCTCAGCAACAGAATTACATAAAGGTAAAGGTAAAGGTTCCCCTTGCACATATGTGCTAGTCGTTCCCAACTCTAGGGGGCGGTGCTCATCTCCGTTTCAAAGCCGAAAAGCCAGCGCTGTCCAAAGACATCTCCATGGTCATGTGGCCGGCATAACTCAATGCCAAAGGCGCACGGAACGCTGTTACCTTCCCACCAAAGGTGGTCCCTATTTTTCTATTTGCATTTTTGACATGCTTTCGAACTGCTAGGTTGGCAGAAACTGGGACAAGTCACGGGAGCTCACCCCGTTACGCGGCACTAGGGATTCGAAGCGCTGAACTGCCGACCTTTCAATCGACAAGCTCAGCATCTTAGCCACTGAGCCACTGCGTCCCAATAGAATTACATAGCATGGTTATATTTTCTCAACAATGGCACTGGAAATCAACAGTAGTAACAGATCCTTTCCTCCTCTTACCTCGGTGTTTCCTCTTTGCTCTCCACATCCTCCTCTATCTCCAGATACTGCTGGAACTTGCTGTTAAAAATCTCTTGCAGCCACTCCATCTGGCACTCTCGGATCAAGTTGTTGTAGCCCATGCCGATCACATGTCCTTCGTCACTCTTCATTAAAGCTTCAAACGGACTCCTAAATGCACTTGCTGAATTTCAACAAAACGGTGTTAGAAAGCCCCCCCCCCATTTCCATCAATCCAATTCTCCTGAAACCCGCTTCTGTTTGTTTTGCTTCTTTACTTTTAATTTGGGGGAGCCCTAATCCTTGGACTTTTAGAAAAAAAAGAAAGAAATAGGTGAATTGATTAAGTTAAGAGGCTCAGGTTGAAAGCCTGGGAGCAAATCTCAAGGAATACCGTGAGGTTTATTTCTAAGACAGTGTTTCTCGACCTTTAAAGATGTGCGAACTTCAACTCCCAGAATTCTGAAAGCTGAAATCCACACAAGCTGGCTGAGGAATTCTGGGAGTCAAAGTCCTCATATCTCAAAATTGCTAAGAAACATAAGCAAACACTATTGTGGCCTGCTAGTGGCCAGTGGAGCTGGTGGCAGACTCAGACAGTGAGGAGGTTGGGGAGGAACATGGGCCAGTCCTGGAGTCTGGGGAAGGCTCTGATGAGTACTCCGTGTTGGAGGCAGAGATGGGGCCAGGGCCATCTGACAGTTGTCAGCTGCCTTCAGAGTCGGACATCAGTGGGGCAGACAAACAGCTGGAGCCTGTTCCCAGTGTGTGCTTGTGCAGAGCTGCCAGGAGAAGGGAACAGCTAAGAAACAAGGGTCGACTCAGGAGTAAAGCCACAGGTGGACGATGAATGGCCCCTCCCAGAGGGAATAAAAAAGGAGCAAAAGGGGAGTGGAGTTTGCAGGAGACAATTAGTTCATGACTCTCGGAAACTCCTTGCCAAGTTTTGAAGATATCGGCCTGGCAGCTCTCCAAGCCAGATAAGGTCTGTGACTGTAAATTCTCCCTTGAAAGATTTTGCTGGATGTGAATGAGAAGAATTCACAGTAACTTAATAAAAAAGGGTTTTTGTCAGGACGAGGAGTCTGCTTCACCCTATTGGGAAGCCTAGGTCAGAACAAACGCCAGCAGAGAATCTGACATTCCAGTTAGCCAACACCATTGCTGACCCAAACCTTTCTAATCTTGCCTAAGAGGTTTGTGTTAATTATGTTAATTCTTATTGCCACACTATTATAATTGTTGGTAACTGCTTGCATTGACTACTTTTTTAATAATGGGGTAATGAAATATTTATATTAATTGGACTGAGAGATGCAAAAGGCTTCATTCTTTTGGGGGGGTTGGGGGGGGGGGAAATGAAGCAGAGCTAAGTTGTTACGAAAGAAGAAATGTTGGACCTTGTTTTACAAGGCTGATTCATTGCACCTCGTAAAGCTGCCCCAGGAGGGATATGTGTCTTCAGACATTATTGCGTCCAATATTCTCAAGAGACCAGTGGTTGGTTTCAAATTTTTTTACTACTGGTTCTGTGGGTGTGGCTTGGTGGGCGTGGCAGAGGAAAGATGCTGTAAAATCTCCATTCCCACCTCACTCCAGGGGAAGGATACTGCAAAATCCCCATTTCCTCCCGATCAGCTGGGACTCGGGAGGCAGAGAATAGATGGGGGCGGGGCCAGTCAGAATTTTTACTACCGGTTCTCTGAACTACTCAAAATTTCTGCTACCAGTTCTCCAGAACTGGTCAGAACCTGCTGAAACCCACCTCTGGGGGGGGGGTGGATTTTTTACTACCAGTTCTGTGGGCGTGGTGTGGTGGGCGTGGTGTGGTTTGGTGGGCGTGGCAGGGGAAGGATACTGTAAAATCTCCATTCCCTCTCCACTCCAGGGGGAAGAATATTGCAAAATCTCCATTCCCTCACCACTCCAGGGGAAGGATGCTGCAAAATCCTCCTTCCCTCCCCACTCCAGGGGAAGGATACTGCAAAATTCCCATTCCCACCCCACTCCAGGGGAAGGATACTGCAAAATCCCCATTCTCTCCCCACTCCAGGGGAAGGATACTGCAAAATCCCCATTCCCTCCCCACTCCAGGGGAAGGATACTGCAAAATCCCCATTCCCTCCCCACTCCAGGGGAAGGATACTACAAAATCCCCATTCCCACCCCACTCCAGGGGAAGGATATTGCAAAATCTCCATTCCCACCCCACTCTGGGGCCAGCCAGAGGTGGTACTTGCCAGTTCTCTGAACTACTCAAAATTTCCGCTACCGGTTCTCCGGAACCTGTCAGAACCTGCTGAATAGCATCCCTGGCAGGAACCTATTGCTTTCCATAGTTTGATTTTTCTTGCTTGCTTGCCCCAGCGCAATGAAGCACAAACATTGAGAAAGCAGAAAGGAGTTGAGTAGGTTCTAACCTGAAAGAGGTTTGGGTGGTCTGACCTTCAGCAGTAGAACGGGGGGAAGCAGCTTAGATTCAATTTTGGTTAACAGCTGTTGCAAATCCTACAAAGAATCAAAATGGTAATTCTGAACAGTGTGTTATTGCTGCTCCTTGATTAAAAATCAGGATTTTAGGAGTTGAGCGGTTTCTGGTTAGACTATAAATACACAGCATGGTTCTGTGGGCACTAAAGTCATTTTCTGCAATGGCTAGCAGAGATCCAGCTTCCTGTGACTTTCTGAAAGATGGAGGAGGAGGAGGAGGAGGAGGAGGAGGAGGAGGAGGGAGGAGGAGGAGGAGGAGAGGAGGAGGAGGAGGAGGAGGAGGAGGAGGGGGAGGAGGAGGGGGAGGAGGAGGAGGAGGAGGAGGAGGAGGAGGAGGAAGAGGTCTCTGAGCTTGGTGCTTTTCTTGCAGATGCTTCATTACCCGGACTAGGTAATCATCAGTGCTAGTAAGGAGTGAGATTTGGGAGGAGGAGGAGGAGGAGGAGGAGGAGGAGGAGGAGGAGGAGGAGAATAGCAACATCATAAATGGTAAATAGGTGCTTTGTGATTGGCTGCAGACAGTATCAATCACTTTACTACTGTCCTTTCCCTACCAGTCAGCATCTTCTAAGGTGCCCACAGTCTTAGAAATCGGCTGAAACTTAACAGCCCAAGGTTAAATTTGAAATATTCCAAATATGCCCAACAGTCTAAAGGAGACTGCAGACTTCTGGGTGACATTGCTGCCCTGTCCTAAAAACTTTCCTCTTCAGACATAATTAACCAATCAGGCTGAAGACTTTACAGACTTTCCTCAGAGCTCAGAGCTGAAAGGGGTTAAATGATGAAACATGTATTGCGACATCCCAATGAGAATTTACGTCTTTGTGTCAAGAATCAGGGGGCAAGATTTTGAAAGGCGGGCTCTAAGCTGTCATGTCGCAATGTTTCGTCGTTTTTGTCAACATTTGGTACCAGATGCTTAGCGTGGTGCCGTACTAAAACAATTAGATCAGTGATGGCTAACCTTTTAGCTGTCACGTGCCAAAAGCGTGCCAAGGCCCAGAGCTCACAACCAAGGAACCTGTTGCTAAAATTCACCTCTGGGAACAGCTGATTGGGGGTATTCCGGGAGGCCGGTCCACCTGCCAATCAGCTGTTTTCTTATTTTCCTCCCCAAAAACTAAGGTGCGTCTTATACTCCGAAAAATACGGTATACAGAATTAAAAATGTACCCATGGTGCCCCATATTATAAACTCCTTCTCAAAGCAGACTTCTTGACAATCTAGTTGTTTGGCTAAGGCTGTTTCAGCCATTTAACTCATAGAGTTCACAGTCAGGGTTGCTTACCAGATCTTCGGTTACTTGGATATCAACATTCTTGTGCTACAGAAATAGAAAAACACCCATGGTTCAGAAATACGTAGAACAACACTAGAAGGACCTAGATCGGTATTCTGACTCTACTAACAGTAAAACTACACTCCCATGGAATTAGTTCAGATCTTAGCACCCCCAGACCAAACAACAGCAATGCCACAAACCCATAGAGCAGTGTTTCTCAACCTTGGTAGCTTGAAGATGGGTGGACTTCAACTCCCAGAATCCCCCAGCGCTGCTGGGAGTTGAAGTCCACCCATCTTCAAGCTACCAAGGTTGAGAAACACTGCCATTAGAGGTTCTGATTCTTATTTGAAAAGGATTCTACCATCTTGGCTCGTTTTAATAAAAGAAGATCCACTCATTAATTCCTAAATGGGAAGAGACATCCTAGAGAGCAGAAGAAAAGAGCCTTGGTACTACAGGGGTTTAAGGCACCCTGTTATTAAGCTTATTAAGACCAGCTGCCTGCAATTACTGCAGGGTTCGAATCTCGCCAAGGCTCATGGTTGACTCAGCCTTCCATCCTTTCTAAGGTAGGTGAAATGAGGACCCAGTTTGTGGGGGCAATAAGCTGACTTTGTATAAATATACAAAAGGATGAAGGCTATTGCTGAGCACATTGTAAGCCGCCCTGAATCTTCGGAGAAGGGCGGCATATAAATCAAATTTAAAAAAAAACATAAATGCCACGATGCTTCTATCTGGCATCACCAGATATAAATTTAAAGAAGGGAAATAATCCAGAATTAAGGTTAATTCTCAGGAAGAGCCCCATAGACCAACTGAGCTGTTTTAGGCACTTTTAACAACACATTTAAAGAGAACTTTGGGCTCATTCTCCAGCCATATCTATGTTGTAGTACATAGCAACATCAATGTTGATAGCAGATTATATGGTTTAAATGTTGGGTTAAGAAAAGAGGGACGCCGTGGCTCAGTGGCTAAGACGCTGAGCTTGTCGATCGAAAGGTTGGCAGTTCAGCGGTTCGAATCCCTAGTGCTGCATAACGGGGTGAGCTCTTGTGACTTGTCCCAGCTTCTGCCAACTTAGCAGTTTGAAAGCACGTAAAAAATGCAAGTAGAAAAATAGGGACCACCTTTGGTGGGAAGGTAACAGCGTTCCATGCGCCTTTGGCGTTTAGTCATGTCGGCCACATGACCATGGAGACGTCTTCGGATAACGCTGGCTCTTTGGCTTTGAAACGAAGATGAGCACAGCCCCCTAGATTCGGGAACAACTAGCACATATATGCGAGGGGAACCTTTTACCTTTACCTAAGAATCGAGGTAGCTTAGCAGTAAGGTGCCTTGAGAACATTAGTGATATTTCTTTAGTTAGATGGAAAATTTTTAGAGCTGCTAACCATTCGGATCTCTTAAAAAAGTGGTTTTTACCATAGATTTCTCTGGTAATTTCTCTTGTACTGGCAGCTGGTTGAGTCCCGTGTCCTTGACAAATCCCGAACCTGGGAGAGCAATTGTATGGAGTTGTTCGGTCTCCTTCTGCCAGGCATCCTTAGGCAATCGATAAATCTCCAGCCAAGAATCAGAGCTGCCTTTATTGAGAAATCAGAAGAAAGCACATTAAGCAATCAGGAAGGAGAAGAAAGGTCTCACAGTCCTTTAAAATACAGAAGGGCCCTTATGATTAACTGTGTCCCATAACAAGAATACCAGATTCTCAGTTTTTTGCCCCTGCTCAAGAACTATCAAGAAAAAGATGGACAAATAGGAGCTGTAAATGTTGTCCAGTTTAGATGGATGACGGGACCACTGCAGGGGATGAGAGAAAGTGGGACGTATACAAGTTGAGCTAAGATTTTCTGTTATTGTTTTTTAAAAAGCATATTGATGAATTTATTTCTCAAATTCATATACTGTAGCTGCCCATCTCACGAAAAGGTATCCTGGGCAGTGTATATATGCTGATACAAAAATTATTTTATGTTTTCCATTTTAAAATGACCCAAAATTTAATTCTACAGTTGGAACGGGTTCAGACTGGAGTAAAAGAAAAGAAAAGAAAGATTTTAGAGGCTGCAAATTGTCTACCACTGTTCAAGCAGTTCACAGGACTTTTAGAAAATTTCTGATGGAAATTCCTTAAACTTCTGAGTATATATAAAAGGGAAGTCAGTGGCAGAAGAACTGTTCGAAACTGATTTGCAAAGTGCAAAAAAAAAAAAAAAGCAAACATACATTCAAAAGTATTCGTTGTCTCCAAACTCTTAAATACTATTCAGAAAGTTCCTGTGTTAATAATGCAGCTTGGATTTCAACACAACTGTTCTTAACAAGATAATGGCATGTTATGATACAAATCAGGTTTTAGAGAAAGAAAAAAACAAGCTGCCTTTTTATGGTGCAAATTACTGTATATATGAATTATAAAGGTAAAGGTTCCCCTCACACATATGTGCTAGTCGTTCCCGACTCTAGGGGGCGGTGCTCATCTCCGTTTCAAAGCCGAAGAGCCAGCGCTGTCCAAAGACATCTCCTTGGTCATTTAGCTGGCATGACTAAACGCCAAAGGCGCACGGAACGCTGTTACCTTCCCACCAAAGGTGGTCCCTATTTTTCTACTTGCATTTTTTAACGTGCTTTCGAACTGCTAGGTTGGCAGAAGCTGGGACAAGTAACGGGAGCTCACCCTGTTACACGGCACTAGGGATTCGAACCGCTGAACTGCCGACCTTTCGATCGACAAGCTCAGCGTCTTTGCCACTGAGCCACCACGTCCCTTCTATATGAATTATAAACGTATCCAAATGTATTTCACATCTCCCTATAAAAGGAAAATAACAAAACCATGCCAAGGTTATGAAATCTGTGAATAGCTAAATAGCTAGCTAGATAGCTAGGTAGGTAGGTAACTAGATAGCTGGCTGACTGGCTGGCTGGATATAAATAGATTTAAAAAATTAATGGTGTGCCTCCAGGGTTTCGACTCAAAACAAATTTCATCATCAGTAGGACTAATTAAGTATGTCAGTAGGAAGGGCTAGTTTTTAAGACTTATTTTATATCAAAACCACCCAACTGGCGATCTGGACCTCAAGCCCATCAGATGCTTAAGGGAGACTTAAGACTTGCCTTGTAGCAGGAATCCTGCATAGTCACTCTCCTGCGAAAGCTCCAGTGCCACGCAGATGTTCCGTTTGCTGATATCTTCCTGTCAAACAGGAGAATACGAAATATGAGATCAGGCTACGCCTGTTCAACCAGGATAGCAAGGAGTGCAATACTACGTTATTTTGGCCGCAGAGCTGCACAGCTCCCTGAGAAGTTTGACAGAAGAACAAAAGTCTTTATTGGAGAAGATCTGAGGCAGTGGTGAAATCTGAACCGGTTTACTACCGGTTCGCTGGCCGCGCATGCATGCCATGCACCAAACATGCACTGCACATGTGCATGCACAGTGCACACCAAACACGAGTTGTGCGTGCACACGCGCAGTGCGCACCAAAAGGAGGCTTGGGAAGGTAAGTAGAACAACAAGGAGGTCAGTGGTGAAATCTAAAATTTGTTACTACCGGTTCTGTGGGCGTGGCTTGGTGGGGGGGGGTTAATGTGACTGGGTGGGCGTGGCCAACTTTTTTTTTTTTTACTTTTAAAACCATTTTTTCTACAACCTCTTCTTCTAAGACACTTGTGAAAAGCATCCTCCCAGTTAGTAAAGAAAAAAAGGGAAATCTTCAAGTTGAAGTGTCCATGCAGTATTGTTGGCCGCAGTGTACAAGTGGTTTGACACAGCTTTCTCCTGGATTTTTTTTTCCTTTTGAATCTAGTCTATAGTCCTGAAAGTCTTCCCTTTAAATATTGTATTTTTCAGAGTATAATAAGATGCACCTTTTTTCCCCCTAAAAGGGGGTGAAAATTTGGGTGCGTCTTATACACCGGATGTAGCCCCGCCCACCCACTGGCCCCCACCCTTTGGCCTCTGCCTCCCAGCAGTTTACTTCCTTGCAGCAAGCAGCAAGAAGAAACAGCCCGTTTCAGCTTCAGCACAGCCTAATTAGCACAAGTTGATTGGATCGGCCTCCCGACTCTCAACTGTTTGGCTCTCAGCTGTGTTGCGTGGGTCTCTGCTGCTTGCTGCAAGGAGGCAAATTGCTGGGAGCAGATATTTTTTTTCTTGTGCTAATCAAGCGATGCTGAAAATGAAAATGAAAGTAAAGCAGGCTGTTTGCTGTTTGCTGCAATGAGGCAAAATTGCTGGGAGGCAAAAGTCGGGGAGCGTCTTATACTCCGAAAAATACGGTACTAACTAATCAGATCTGACTCTCCTTAGATTTTAAACTCTTAACAATAGAAATTCAATCAAAAACGTAACATTTTTAAAATTACTGCAATACAGGCATCCCACAATGGACATTAATAACTGGGATGTTCAAAAATCTGTAATTTAGACAGCTGAAAATTGACAAGGTAGATAAAGGTAAGCACTAGCAGCTAATACGAGACAAACTCACCACTTCGTTTATGGATCTTATATGCAGGAGGTTTTCCCTGACAAAGCAGAAAAGACGTGCAAAACCTGGAAAACAGAACAAGAATGATTCTAGGGAAGGGCAATTTTTCCTTCATGTTCATTAGCAAAACCCTATATGGTGCCTGTATTTATTCAGTAACCATACTTTGATTGGCTGAGAATGCTACCATAAATAACAAATCGTGTAAATTCTCTTCTGTTTGAAGAATTTATTCTCTCCGGCTACTCAATAGGAAAAACTTGAAACTCATATTGCAAGACTTTGCTGAAGACAGTGTTAATAAATTGTGAAACCAATCTGCAAATTAATCACACATTCTTAAAGAATATAAATGCATAGCTACCTACCCATCTCATCCACTGTTCCAAGAAGATGGGAGACCCCACCGAGGACTGACAGCTGAATGGTGCAAATTTCAAGTTTGGTGGCCTCCCAAGAACATAAATTCTCACAGGTGGTTGAGCTGAAGACAGAAATCCCGGTGGAATGTCCTACAAAGATGTACCCTTCGGAAGCTGACAGGCAGTTTACCCTTCCTGAAACCTGGAAAGATTTAAAAGAAGAGAACATGATGTCTACCTGAGAAAACGGGAAGATTCAAAAGAAGAGAACATGATATCTACCTCAGAAACGCGAAGATTCAAAAGAGAATATGATGTCTACCTCAGAAACGTGAACATGCAATATGAATACCATCATAATTCCAATCCCTCCATATTACAATGTCTATTATATATGGGGATATTTTTCTTTACTTCATCTGATTTTTAAATGGTTCCATCTTTGGCATCATTAAAAACATGTTTAATAAACCTTTGGTACTTTTAATGGTTTTGATAGAATTATAAATAAGGGATCTCTGGGGCGAAGGGATGATCTAGAAATATTTAGATTTATGTCTTCGTCACATCTCACTGAAACCATATCATATGTCCCCTCGCATATATGTGCTAGTCGTTCCTGACTCTAGGGGGCGGTGCTCATCTCCATTTCAAAGCCGAAGAGCCAGCGCTGCCCGAAGATGTCTCCATGGTCATGTGGCCGGCATGACTCAATGCCAAAAGCGCACAGAACGCTGTTACCTTCCCACCAAAGGTGGTCCCTATTTTTCTACTTGCATTTTTTTTTACGTGCTTTTGAACTCCTAGGTTGGCAGAAGCTGGGACAAGTAACGGGAGCTCACCCCGTTACGCAGCACTAGGGATTTGAACCGCTGAACTGCCGACCTTTCCATTAACAAGCTCAGCGTCTTAGCCACTGAGCCACCGCGTCCCTTGAAAGCATACCATAGTTAAGCCAAAATAAAACCAGTTTGATTGTCCAAGAGGATGACGCTGGAGGAAATAAAATATGGTGCTAATGTCACATAGGAAGATTTCCTTGGATTATTTATCCGAAAGAGCTTTAGATTACCATGAATTTATTTGTAGGGCGACAGAATAAGGGTGTGAAACTTTGCTGCTTCATCTCTTGTAACGGGCGCCTTTCTTCAATTCGGTCCCAGGCTCTTTCAAACAAGTCTTTCAATATTTTATTGATCATGCAGAAAGGCTGAGGCAAGGTGTCTAGGAGTTGGTCAGGGTCACTGAGGAAGAAATTTTCTTCTTCATCTTTTTTAATCCAGTCTTTTTCAGTGGGTGGAGGGATATCAAAGTGCTGCTTCCGAAGATAGAAAGGCATTTTATTTTCCTCTTCAGCGCTCTTGTCCTGCACTCGGCTCAACTGAGTTCTACAATAAAATTCAATCCAATTATTAATCAGGGTTTCTTAAAGTAACAGTAACAGAGTTGGAAGGGACCTTGGAGGTCATCTAGTCCAACCCCCTGCTCACACAGGAGACCTGTATTAGGGATTCGAACCGCCGAACTGCCGACCTTTCTGATCGACAAGCCCGGTGTCTCAGTCACTGAGTGCACCTAGTCAGGCAAAGGGAGGATGGAATTCTCATCGTTCCCACCACCCATCTCCTTCCACTTATGACTGTATGACTGTAATTTTGTTGCTTGTATCCTTACGATTTATATTGATATTGTTTCCCGATTGCTTATTTGTACCCTATGACTATCATTAAGTGTTGTACCTTATGATTCTTGATGAACATAAAAGAAAATATTTCTTTTATGTACACTGAGAGCGTATGCACCAAAGACAAATTCCTTGTGTGTCCAATCACATTTGGCCAATAAAGAATTCTATTCTATTCTATTCTATTCTATTCTATTCTATTCTATTCTATTCTATTCTATTCTATTCTATTCTATTCTATTCTATTCTATTCTATTCTTTCTATTCTATTCTATTCTATGATTCTTGATGAACGTATCTTTTCTTTTATGTACACTGAGAGCCTACGCACCAAAGACAAATTCCTTGTGTGTCCAATCACACTTGGCCAATAAAAAAATCTAATTCTAATTCTAAAGACAAACGAAACAAAACACGCCAATGAAACAAAAACACAACCAAAGCAGACAACAACAAAACCAACCCCCCCCCCAAAAAAAACAAAAACAAAAAACCAAGATTCCAGGGCATCACAAAAGCCTTGATAGTACAGTGGTTTAGTGCACCCTGTTATTAACACCAGCTGTCTGCAATTAAAGTAAGATCGAATCTCCCCAGGCTCAAGGTTGACTCAGCCTTCCATCCTTTCTAAGGTAGGTTAAATGAGGACCCAGTTTGTGGGGGCAATAAGCTGACTTTGTATAAATATACAAAAGAATGAAGGCTATTGCTTAGCGCATTGTAAACCGCCCTGAGTCTCCGGAGAAGGGCGGCATATAAATCAAATTAAAAAAAAAAGCTCAACCTCAATCAGAAATCTTGCGCTTTGGCAAAAAAAAAAAGAGAGAGAGAAAAAGACTCCCCCTCCTCTTAGGTAACCACCTGTCTTGGGGGCTTTTTCTTTAGAGGCCTCGAACTCCAAAGCCCATCAGCTGGGGATGATGGGTGCTGTAGTTTCTCCCCACCACCCCCACCACCTGGTTGGGAAAGAAGGCTCCGTTCAAGCAAAGGGAGATGGGGGGAAAATGATTCACACAGACAGGCAGGCAGAGGAGCCCCAGATCCAAAGCTCCTAAACTCCTCTTCTTCCTGGCTTCCGCGCACACCTGTCCCCTCCCCCCCCTCCCGCCCCACCAGCGCACACCTGTCTCCGGAAGTTGACACGTTGCTATGGCAACCCCCGGGCGGAAGGAAGGAAGGAAGGAAGGAAGGAAGGAAGGAAGGGAAAGGGAGTCCTCCAGGGTAGGGATGGCTCTTTTACAACCTGTGGACTTCAACTCCCAGAATTCCTGAGCCAGCCAAGCTGGCTCAGGAATTCTGGGAGTTGAAGTCCACAGGTTGTAAAAGAGCCACCTTGGCCCACCCCTGCTCCAGGGCATGGAACGCGGGGGCGTGGCCACGGTTCGGCCCCGCCCCCCTTTCCTCCCTTCTTTCCCTCCCTCCCTCGGAGAAACAGCTGATTGCTGCCCGGAGTTCGGAGCGGTCCGGCGGTGGTTGCAAGGTGGCATGGAGGCTTTCGTGCAATTCACCAACCAGACGCAGGGTCGGGAGCGGCTCTTTCGGTGAGGGGGGAGCACAGCCTCAAAGGGGGAGAATGAGGGGGGTGGCGGGGGTCCCCCAACTTCCTTTGCAAGGAGCTTGCAGAGCCCCCCCCCCCCCCCCCCCCCCCCCCCTGCCCGCGGGTCCGTGGGGCTCCCCCCCCCCCCCCCCCCACTTAAACTCCTCTTTTTTTTTTTTCTTTTCCAAGTTATTAATTATTATTATTATTTTTTTACAAACATAACAATGCGTGAACAGTGTGGCACCTGGGTATTCAACTCCCTGGTTTTGGATAGAACATAGGATCATTGGGTTGGAAAGAGTGGTGAAATCCAATTTTTATTTTTATTTTTTTTACTACCGGTTCTGGGAGTGTGGCTTGGGGAGCATGGAAGGGGAAGGATACTGCAAAATCTCCATTCCCTCCCCACTCCAGGGGAAGGATACTGCAAAATCCCCATTCCCTCCCCACTCCTGGGAGAAGGATTCTGCAAAATCCCCATTCCCTCCCCACTCCTGGGAGAAGGATATTGCAAAATCTCCATTCCCTCCCCACTCCTGGGGGAAGGATACTGCAAAATCCCCATTCCCTCCCCACTCCTGGGGGAAGGATACTGCAAAATCCCCATTCCCACCCCACTCCTGGGGCCAGCCAGGGGTTGTATTTGCCGGTTCTCCGAACTACTCAAAATTTCTGCTACCGGTTCTCCAGAACCTGTCAGAACCTGCTGGATTTCACCCCTGGTTGGAAAGGATCTTGGAGATCTTCTAGTCCAGCCCTCCGGCTTGAGCAAAAGATCCTGGCTTATACCATTCCAGACAAGTGGTTGTCCAGTCTCTTTTTGAAAGTTTCCAGTGATGGATGTCTATGGAGATTCTCCGTCATCCTGGTCATGCTTGTCCCAAAGTTGCTTCTCCCCCCTCTCCCCCAAGAGGCAACTGGACTTTCTGGTTTTTCTTTTTGAAGACGTTTCACTTCTCATTCATTCATTCATTCATTCAGTCATTCATTCATTCGGTTTGTGAAATATGTATAACAGATATAAGTATAAATAAAAGTATATAATTACGAATATAGGAAATGGATACGAATAAATGAGGACAGTAGGACAGGGACGGAAGGCACGTTGGTGCTCTTATGCACGCCCCTTACAGACCTCTTAGGAATGGGGTGAGGTCAACAGCAGACAGTCTAAGGTTAAAGTTTTGGGGGTTTGGGGAAGAAACCACAGAGTCAGGTAGAGTATTCCAGGCGTTGACCACTCTGTTGCTGAAGTCGTATTTTCTGCAATCGAGTTCGGAGCGGTTTACCTTGAATTTGTATCTATTGTGTGCTCGTGTATTATTGCGGTTGAAGCTGAAGTAATCATTGACAGGAAAGACGTTGTAGCAGATAATGTTGTGTACTACACTTAGTTACAAGAAGCATCCAAAAAGCTTCCTCAGCTCTGGCTGGATTCCATTTCCCCACCATCCACTCAGAGCTGAAGAAGCTTCTTGGATGAGAAGCGAAACGTCTTCAAAGAAAAACCAGAAAGTCCAGTTGCCTCTTGGGAATAAAAAAAGCAGCTTTGGCATTCCAGTGAGAGAGCATTATTATCAGGGGATGTTTTATTTTGGGGGAAACAGGGTATCTTTGCACAACCTGGTCATCTGCCTCCTGAAACAACCTGTTCCCTGGTGTTGCACAAGACCCCCAGTTCATGCATACTGAGTTTGCACAACATGTTAAGGCTCACATGAATCACACTTGGCCATTGTGTGGCGACAGTCACAAATCTGATAACTTGAAGAAATTATAGGAATTGCAGGCTTGCTTCAACAGAGGCATCAGTAGATCTGATTTCTTTAATTTATATTTGACGTATTTCTTCACAACTCTTCACTCCTCCTTCTGAGTGATTTGCAAACGTGGCTCCACTCCCATTATGGAAATTTACACAATGTAAAAATAATGCAGTGTCAGCAATGAGTGAAGAATTGCTGAGATTTAACAGGTGCTTGGGGGGGGTCAAAGTTGCCTTCTCTTGTGGATTCTAAAGGTGAAGAAGTCCCTTTTAATTCAGCTACAGCTACAGGGGACGGTGCTCATCTCCAAGGCCATTGAGCCAGAGGTGGGTTTCAGCAGGTTCTGACCAGTTCTGGAGAACCGTTAGCAGAAATTTTGAGTGGTTCGGAGAACCACTAGTAAAAATTCTGACTGGCCCCACCCCCATCTATCCTCTGCCTCCCAAGTCCCAACTGATCGGGAGGAAATGGGGATTTTGCAGTATCCTTCCCCTGGAGTGGGGTGGGAATGGAGATTTTACAGTATCCTTCCTCTGCCCCGCCCACCAAGCCATGCTACACCTACCAAGCCACACCCACAGAACCGGTAATAAAAAAAAATTAAACCTACCACTTCATTGAGCCTGTGCTGTCGAAAGATATTTCTGTGGTCATGCGGCCAGCATGATGTTCTGGAGTACTGTTGTGTACAGTGGATTGTACACAAACCTAAACTACTTCCCCAGACAGGCACAAATTCCCAAACCTGGTATATTTAGCTGGTGTCCTCCAGATGTATTGGGACTACAATTCCCTGGATTCCCAGCCAAGGAAGCTTTTGGACAGGGTGGTGGAAGATTGAAGATGTCCAACAAATATGGTGGAAATCAGATTACGAAATGGAAAGCGATCCCTGCATCATTCCACAAAATATCAATAAGTAAAGGTAAAGGTTCCCCTCGCACATACGTGCTAGTCGTTCCCAGCTCTAGGGGGCGGTGCTCATCTCCGTTAAAAAGCCGAAGAACCAGCGCTGTCCGAAATCGTCTCCGTGGTCATGTGGCCAGCATGACTAAACGCCAAAGGTGCACAGAATGCGGTGGTCCCTATTTTTTCTACTTACATTTTTTACGTGCTTTCGAACTGCTAGATTGGCAGAAGCTGGGACAAGTCACAGGAGCTCACCCTGTTACACGGCACTAGGGATTCGAACCGCTGAACTCCCGACCTTTCAATCGACAAGCTCAGCATCTTAGCCATTGAGCCACCGCGTCCCTAAAAAAAATATCAGTAAAATATCAATAAGAAAATGTGCAAGAAAATCTGGTAAGAGAAACAGTCTTGCCCGATAATTCCATTATTAAATTTTATTAATGTAATTAAATGAATTAAATGAAGGCTTTTGAGTAAAACAAAGAATGTGAGCACGATGATCTTACTGCCTTATATAGGTGTGAGAATTAGGAACCCCTACATATACCTCTGCATAGTAATTTTTCCCCATTTCTTTCCCCCAAAGTTGTTGAGAGAGGGATGATGGTGGAAATAACTATGCCAAAGAGTTGCCGATGCATGCCTTAATCACCATTCTCTCTCATCCTTGCCTGCTTTGTGTTATTATTTCCTGGTGTTATGTAAACTTATCTTTCAGCATCGCATGCTGCTTTTCAACTTGAACTCTGTGCTGGGTGATCCAAGGGATTGCTATTTCTTTGGCAGCTTCACAACCAACCTCCCCTTCCTCCCCTCAAGGCAGTGTGTGTGGGTAGCAAACTCTCCTCCAATTTTATCCTTTGCAACAGTGCAATCATCTGTGCAATATATTGGACGGGACGTTAGCGCTAGGCTCATTGGGATGAGTTTTTCCCACACCTGTAAATGGAACTGAACCCCAATCTCAAAAGTCCTATTCCAATTGTTGGCCGGTTATCCCAAGCTGCTGCTTGATGTGTAACGCAGGAAAAGGTGGTGTGAAGCTCCCAGGTTCAGTTCCACTGGTGTTCAGGTAGGAGGAAAAAAGGGAGGGCAAATAGTATTGTGACCTGCTCTGTAGATGCAAGGAATTGGCTGTTGGTTGATTCATCCCATTCCATTATTATTAGTTCAATTTATATGCCGCCCTTCTCCGGAGACTCAGGGTGGCTTACAATGCACTTATAGCAATAGCCTTCATTCTTTTGTATATACCTGCTTATTAGGGCTTTTGGACCCCCAAAAAGTTTCTACTTTGTAGAAACAAAGTCAGCTTATTGCCCCCACAATCCGGGTCCTCAATTTACCTACCTCGGAAGGATGGAAGGCTGAGTCAACCTATGTCAATATTATGATACCTTTTGTGCAGGATTCCCATCGTGCGTAACAGTTGCTCCACAACTAATCTTCTGATAGCCAGCACTGGGAAGACGTTCTGGGTTTTTTTTGCCAGCAAATGCTTTTGGAAATAAGCATGTTTTTCCACAATAATTGAGTATAATAGATTCTTATGCACCACTTAGTTAGTTAGTTAGTTACTAGTTGATCCAGTCCCAGATTAGTAATAGCATTGTACAGGGTTGCATGTATGAGTTCAGTTGTACATTCGTTTTTAGGGTCCAATTAATAAGAGGTAGACTGAGGTCACTGAGAAAGATAAGAGGGTGTGGGCAGGAGGCTGACCATGTTAGTAGTGAAGTTAGCTTGTTCGCATGCACAAGGTTGTAATCAGGAGCTCTGTAAAATATCTTGTTTTTTGGAATATAAGACGCACCTCCCCCCCAAAAGGGGGTGAAAATTTAGGTGTGTCTTATACACCCAATGTAGCCCCGCCCACCCACTGGTCCCCACCCTTTGGCCTCTGCTTCCCAGCAGTTCCCAGCATAAAAAAACAGCTCCTTTCAGCTTCAGCACAGCCTAACTAGCACAAGTTGATTGGATTAACCTCCCGACTCTCAGCTGATATGTTCTCAGCTGTTTTGCACGGGCCTCTGCTCCTTGCTGCAAGGAGGTAAATTGCTGGAGCAGATTTTTTTTTTCCCCTTGTGCTAATCAAGCTATGCTGAAAACAAAAATGAAAGTAAAGCAGGCTGTTTGCTGTTTGCCGCAAGGAGGCAAAATTACTCAGTGGCAGAGGCAGATTTCTTTCTCTTCTTTTCCTCACCAAAAATGGTAAGGAAAAGAAGGTGCATCTTACAGTCCGGTGCATTTTATACTCCAAAAAATACGGTAGTAAGAAGCGTAATGTGGTATTTAAGGACAGTTCAAAGACGATGGTTACAGGAAGAGCAAGCTCCTGTGTAACTTGAATATATATATTTTTTTTTTGATTTAGGGACTTGCAATGTCTCCGCTGATTGAGCAATGTTACCCTGTGCAAAACTATATATTACAGCGTTTGCCTTAGAGCAAAACAGTCCAGTAGCATCTTTTGCATGGGGAGGGACCTGCATTCATCTATATCTGTATCTATATCTCAGTTTCATTGTGGGAAGACACAGCCTGTGCTTTGCCTGTAATTTGTGACCAGCGATGCGCCTCTCTTTCCTTCCCTTTCCAGAGCAACTCAGTATTCATGCATGCTGCTTAGCTATATTTTAGAGCGTAAGACTCACCGGGAGAAAGTGGTTATGAAGCTCAGACTTCTGGAATCGAGCATGAGCTCAGGACGCAAGAGTGAGTATCTTAGTTTTAGATGCTACCTATCGAAGAAAGAAAAGGAAATGGATTGCTGATCATCCCCAAATAAGGGATAGGTGGGTGGGACAGAAAGAAAAGTTGAATTAAAAAGAGGGAGGGAGGGAGGGAGAGGGAGAGAGAGAGCGAGAGAGAGAGAAATCTTAATACTGTGTACCAGAATTGAATTGCAAATTACTGTATTTTTCAGACTATAAGACATACCAGAGTATAAGACGCCGCTTAGTTTTTGGGGAGGAAAATAAGAAAAAAGCTGGGGGGAATCGGCCTCCTGGAATACCCCCAATCAGCTGTTTCCAGAGGTGAACTTTAGCAACAGGTTCGTTGGTTGTGAGCTTTGCACCTTGCTATTTTTTCAGCTTCTGAAACCTCCGTCTTAGAAGCTGGTCAGGCTACATTTGGTATATAAGACGCACCCAAATTTTCACCCTCTTTTAGGGGGGAAAAAGGTGTGTCTTATACTCCGAAAAGTACGGTAGGAATATTATAATGTTGCCCTTGAGAGCCAGTTTGGTGTAATGGCATCAAGCTAGAAACCGGGAGACGGTGAGTTCCAATCCTGCTTTAAGCACAAAGCCTGCTGGGTGACCTTGGGCCAGTCACTTTCTCTTAGCCCTTGGAGGGAGGCAATGGCAAACCGCTTCTAAAAAACCTGGCCAAGAAAACTTCAAGGACTTGTCCAGACAGTCTGTGATAACTGAACAGGAGTGGACAGGAAAAACAAATCTACCCTTGATTTATCAATCAAAATAGTCGCACCTTTGTTGAGGTGTAAGTCTATTAAGCAATTTTGATCTGCTTCCATCGTGGACTCTTTCATTCATGTGGAGGCACAGCGACTCAGGCTGAAGTTCACAACTATCCTTACTTGGGATGAAGTCCTGGAAAAGAAAATATTGAATTTTTGAGTCCTAATGCCTAGATTGTACTCTAATTTTTGTCACTTGCATAAGATTTTGGTTTCATGGACAGCTCCTGATGGGAATTTAATGGCGAGGGTTCCTTATTGGTTGCAGTAGATGGATGATTCGTCTTTACTTCAACCTTGTCCAGTTTTGGTGCCTTCCAAAGTATTGTAACTCCTACAATCCCTTTGGTTGGAATTGCCAAATACATCCAGATTTTGTCCACTGCAGGAATATTGCGGTCAAAGCCCTTTAAATAGATCTATGCTCAGAGGCTTAAATTCTATATTTTTCTCCTCCTGCCTTCCTGAGTCAATACATCTTTGGGCTGTTCTCTTGATGGCCTTGGGGGCTTTGGAGGGGGCGGGGAACGATTGACATTATGGCTTTTTCTAAATAGGTACTGCTGATTCCTACCTGCTGAACTTCATTCCTTGCGCCTGCATGGGAAAATCTGGTTTGCTTATTAATCAAAATTCCTCCATTAGCATGTCACTTCATATATTATTGCATTCACATCACCTGGATTGTTTGTGTCCTAATCTATGCATGAGAAATGTGCTATTACTATTTATTTTATTTATTTTTTTCTGGTCCTGGGAGGGAACAGCCTGTTTGACTAGCCTGATCCTTTCCCAGTGGGGTGTTTGCATTTTTAGGCGCAGCAGTCTTTTCTTTTCCATTTAAAATCATCCACATTCGATGGCATTTCACCAGAAGCTAGGGAGCTGTGTATGATAGGCTTTGCCATGACAAATGTCCTTGCTTGTGCTTAGGGGCCTTGGTATCTGCCGCCCCATCCCACCCCAGCCTTTCTTTTAATGGTGGGACTTGATTGCAGGAACAGTGAGGGATCCCATCACCGCAGCTTGGTTCAAAACATTCAAAAAGCCACCAAAAGAAAGGAAAGAGCCCGGGTATTTTTTATTCCTTTAGATCAGATTTTTTTTCTTTCTGTATGTTTGTTGTTTTATGTTTATGTTTTATTAGATTTATATACCGCCCTATTCCCGAAGGACTCAGGGTGGCGAACAGGCACAAAATAAGATACATAGATACAAAAGTTAAAAGACATAATTAAAACCAGATTAAATAATTTAGCCCGAGACAATTAAAAATCCCAATAATTTAAAACAGATTAAAATTTCGATTTAAAAGAATTTTAAAACAGGGGAGAAAATTAGGCCAGGCCGGCTTGCTGGAATAAGAGAGTCTTAAGAGCACGGCGGAAAGTGCGCAGATCCGGGATCCTCCGTATCTCCGGGGGGAGCTCGTTCCAGATAGTGGGTGCCCCCACAGAGAAGGCCCTCCCCCTGGGGGCTGCCAGTCGACATTGTTTAGCTGACGGCACCTGGAGGAGCCCCTCTCTATGAGAGCGTACCGGCCGGTGGGAGGCTACTTGTGGTAGTAGGCGGTCCCGTAAATAACCAGGTCCTAAGCCATGGAGCGCTCTAAAGGTGGTGACCAAAACCTTGAAGCGCACCTGGAAGACCACCGGGAGCCAGTGCAGCTCGTGCAGGAGAGGTGTCACATGGGAGCGCCATGTTGCTCCCATAACTATGCGCGCGGCCGCACTCTGCGCCAGTTGGAGCCTCCGGGTGCTCCTCAAGGGGAGCCCCATGTAGAGAGCGTTGCAGTAATCCAGGCGGGAAGTGACGAGGACATGAGTGACTGTGTGTAGGGAGTCCCGATCCAGAAAGGATCTACTCTCCAGCTCATTAAGCAATCGTCCTGTAAATTCTTCCCATACCCTAAAGCTACCCTCAGAGGCCTAATTTATATGATATGAACATTTATTGATATGCCAGAATCTTGATGGAGCATATATGTACAATGGACAATTTGCTCCTGGCAATGATAAAGCTATTTAGACCTACTTTCTGGGCCTCAAATGCAAATATAATGTCACATACCTGCTTTAAATGCCTTCTGTAATTTTAATTTTTATATTCTTTATATAGTTACTGAAAGTTTTCTTTATTTAGATTTTTATACTAATTTTAAGCATCATGTTTTCTCTTTTTAATGGCAGATGTTCTGCCGAAGATAGGTGGATAGAATGATAGAGATAATACAAATAGATAATAGAAAGGTAGGTAGGTTGGTTGGTTGGTCGGTTGGTCGATATATGGATAGATAGATAGATAGATAGATAGATAGATAGATAGATAGATAGATATGACATGGATAGATGATGGATGGATGGATGGATGGATGGATGGATGGATGGATCGATCGATAGATAGATATGACATGGATAGATGATATATGGATGGATGGATGGATGGATGGATAGATAGATAGATAGATAGATAGATAGATAGATAGATAGATAGATATGACATATGGATAGATGATATATGGATGGATGACAGATGGATGGATGGATGGATGGCCTAATTACAGAAGATCACCCTTGATGAAATCTAGGAGTAGCCATCAATGAACTGGAGTGTTTTAGTGGTAGCTTTCCAGGACTGGAACTCAATCTAAGACACATAAGTTCATTTATTTTCCCCACTTTTTTGTGCATTGATGTGTTAATATTTGTGTGCTGCAATGAAGCGTTTTCATCCTTATCAGCTTTGTTTTAAAAGGCATTTAAGCATTGCACATTTAATTATGACCTGGGTTTATCGAAGGCTCCAGGTGGGTAGTCTTTTGTGGGTTGGCCAAGCTCCGTGTTGAGGAGCAGCATTCCAGTTTTAAAGATCAAGCAAATGATTAGAAGAACTCGCTGTGGGTTGGCAATTTGGAGACCACAGACATTGGACCGGGAATCTCAGAGTCCCTGCCCGCTGGTGTGGTCTTAAGGTTGCTATATCGATTTAAACTTTAAGATGTTCTCAGGGATCTACTTATGAGCTAGATAGGCAGACAGAAATGAGGAATGCGCAAAAGGTTATATTGTGAAACGTTCTGACTCGGGAAATAGATCATTCTGAGTGTTCCAGAAGTGGCACCTGAAAGTTAAACCACACTCAGGTTGAAACATTCTGGGGAAGATCATTTTGCACATACACACACACACACACACACACACAGAGACATAATGGTTTCTATCCTTATTGGCTGAGCTGCTGTCATGCCTAGGCGAGGTAGCCCAAAGACGAGATCTTAAATTACGGTCCAAAGCAGATGGTGTACATGGCTGCAAGGAATGAACGAGTGCAATGGTGAAATCTAAAATTTGTTACTACCGGTTCTGTGGGCGTGGCTTGGTAGTGTGTGGGGGGTAATGTGACGGTGGGCATGGCCCTTTTTTTAAAAAAAAAAACCCATTTTTTCTACAACCTCTTCGGTGAAGAGCTTGTAAAAAAATGCTTTCAAAAGGCTCTGACAATCCCAGCTTGGATCGTCAGAGGCATTTAAAAGAAAAAAAGCCTCTGCTGATCAGGCAACTCAGCTTGGATCGTCAGAGGCATTTAAAAGAAAAAATGTCTCCGATGATCGCGTGGCTCAGCTGGGCATGGGGGCGGTGGGGGTAGGGATTTTTGCTACCAGTTCTCCGAACCACCCGCCTCCATCGCTACCAGATCGGGCGATCCAGTCCGAACTGGGAGCATTTCACCCCTGAACGAGTGGCACCGTAAGATTCCAGGCCTTTCCCACCAGCCTGTTTCATCTCTGGTTTCTCTTGCAGTGTTTCGGCTTGGCAATATCGTGCACGCCATGGTGGCAACCCATCAAGCTTCCCGGTTGCCCTACGCCATTCCTCGCTTCTGCTTGACTGCCTCCAACATCAACCGGGTTATGTACTTTGCCTGTGACACCGTCTTGTGGGTGAAGAGCATTGGGCTCATCTCGGAGATCAACCAGAAGAAGTGGCGCAACTGGGCAACCAAATGCTACTACTATTCCCTGGTGATTAACCTGGTTAAGGATTTTTATGAGCTCTGCTGGCGCATGAAGCAGACAGCGTGCAGCCAGAAGCCTGAAAAGGCCTTGACTCCTGGCAGGCAGAAACTCCAATTCCTGACCAACAGTGAGCTACAGACTTTTCTCCTGCTTGTATTCCTCACGTTGAAGAACTATCCACCCCTCTTGCTGGATACGGTGAAGAACCTCTGTGATATCTTTAGTCCTTTGGACCGTCTGGGCATCTACAAGACCAACCCTGGAGTTATAGGGTTGTGCGGGCTTATCTCTTCCCTGGTGGGAATCCTTACTGTGATGAGGCCGCACTTACGGTTGAAACACTGATCTTCTCTCAGGGCTTCCCTTTTGCACGGTGGCGTTTCAATACTTCGTGCGTATTGTCTTCCCTCTCTTTGATGATGGAGTTTTGTCCCAGTTGAATTCATTCTTCTTTCCTTGTGCTGTCGCATTGGGCAGCCCAAATGACATGGGTTAAGTTTGGAGAAGGGTAAAAGGCCCCTCGACTGAAGATTTTTCCCCGGCTGTGCAACAGAACAAGCAAAACTGTCACTACTCAAGATGAGACGGTATCAACCCTTGGGTGAGGAACCGGTCAGTCTTTTATCCTGGGATAGAGAGACGAGCAGATTCGAAGTTAATTTGAAACAGAATTGCCTTTTGTTAAGTTTATGTAATTTCTTCCCTCCCCATCCCAGCATTGGTTTGTATAAGGATTTATTGCTGTTATCTGGGATGAATTCCGGAGCTTAACAAAACCTTCTTTAACCAGAAACATTTAGACTTACATGTTCACAGGCAACCCAATTGCTGCCTCTAGCTAACTTTTAGCTATTCTTGTTTCTGGTCAGACTGTGAAGTTTTTAATGATTTTTGCTTTTATGCCGTGCTCATTCTTTTTGCCTGTGAAATGAATTTATTGGATTTATAAACCATATAAATCCAATAAATGAAATGAAATCAAGATGGGCATGTGTTCATCAAAAACACTTTTGATCTCCCGGAAGAAAGGTATACAGCAGTGATGGCGAACCTTTTCGGCACCAAGTGCTGAAAAGGAAGCACACACAAGCGTGTCTGGGTTGCAACCCAGAAGAGGAGATGCCCAGGGCGCATGCATGTGCCCGAAAATGAACTTCCGGTTTCAGCTACTGAACTTCCGGTTTCAGCCAGCTGCTCTTCCTGGTTTCCGGTGCGCATGCTCACCCAGGAAAACGGAAGATCAGCTAGAAGATTTTCTAGTTTCTGGCACTGCCGCATGCAAAAAGGCCAGCTGTTTGTCGCGCACACATGCGCGCCAGAAACCCAGAAGAGGAACGGGTGACGCCACATGTGCCAGGCGACATGGCTGCGTGTGCCACTTCGGGCATGCGGGGCACAGGTTCGCCATCACGGGTATACGGTATGAAGCATTGTTTTCAGGGGTTCAGTGTGCAGTGGAGGTGAGGGAGAAGTGTTTTTGTGTCTATGTGTGTGTGTTTGTACTTAATCTATGCATTGCTAGAAATGAGGCCGTTCACCTTGGTTGGCGGATGGGACAAAGAAACAGTATTGTGCCTTTTTTCTTCAGCATTCCGATTCTGAAATAAGTGCCATTGTATTGCCATTGTAAATAAAAGAACATCTAAACCTTTCACATTGCAAACGAGTCCGCTGTTAGCTTATAACTCATTATAAGATGTATACAGGTGGTCCTCAACTTACAAAAACTTCCCTTAGTGAACCTTCAAAGTTACAACGGCACTGAAAAAGGGGACTTACGACTGTTTTTCACACTTACGACCTTTGCAGCTTCCCTCCATGGTCACCTGATCAAAATTCAGACTTTTGGTCGCTGACTCATATTTATGACGGTTGCAGTGTCCTGGGGGTCATGTGGTCCCCTTTTGCGGCCTTCTGACAAGCAAAATCCATGGGGAAGCCAGATTCACTTAGCAACCGGGTTAGTAACTTATCAACGGCAGTGACCCACTTAACAACCGTGCCAAGAAAGGGGGCAAAACTCACTTAACCAATGTCTCACTTGACAACAGAAATGTTGGGCTCAGTTGTGGTCGTAAGTCGAGGACTACCTGTAGTTGGGTAAGGGTCCCACTGGCAAAATGACGGAGGGCTGGTTAGCCGTTTTTTATCCACTTCGGCTATTTGAAAGCAGCTAGTTGAGGAAGGTTATTTTAGTCACCTTCCAGGCAAGCTTTCAATACTTTTTTGAAAGAATACAAGGCAAACTGTAAATAGTACCAAAAAAAAAAAAAAGCGGTAAAAAAACAAACTGTAAAAAGCCACCTAGATTAGCTCCACGGTGGGATGGGCAGCAAGTAAATTTAATAAATAAATTAAGGCTGCACAAACCTACAAAGAAGAAAATCGAATACAAAATTGATGTGATGGGAAGGGAAGGGAAAGAAAAGGAAAGGAAGACTATTAGGAAAGGAAAGGAAAGGAAAGGAAAGGAAAGGAAAGGAAAGGAAAGGAAAGGAAAGGAA
>NW_026844064.1:55019114-55025657 GCF_029531705.1 Pantherophis guttatus | reverse complement strand
AAGGAAAGGAAAGGAAAGGAAAGGAAAGGAAAGGAAAGGAGGAAAGGAAAGGAAGACTATTGGGAAGGAAAAGGGAAGGAAAGGAAAGGAAGACTATTGGGAAGGGAAGGGAAGGGAGGAGAATAGTTTCTTATAGGAAAGTTTGATTGGTAACAGAACTCCACTCCGGCACCATTTTGATATGGGAGTCATTGGCTTTTCCCAATGCTCTTTCTGGAGAAGCCTTGTGTCATTCCACTGGATTTTATGGGCCCTGAAGTTGCATTATCGAAGTGCATGAGAAACTTAAGAGGACATTTGCAAAGGAGAGCCACACGAGAGAGTAAGCAAGAAGAACTGGAGGTGGAATTTAAAGGAAGTTTTTCGTTTCTCTACCAACACCTTCATGTCCTATGATGCTGGTTAAATTCCTCTGCATATGCTGTGTCTTCATTGGTGAAGCACAGCTGTCTCCTTTAACGTCCCCAATGTCTAAACCTAGGATGAATTTGTCTTCTGGAATATTTTTTTTTTAAAAAAAAATGCATTCAGTCCTCTCTCTGCCAGCTATAAAGTTATTGCCAAATATTTCATTTTGGAATGGCGGTTGCCCTTTGTGCTCCGGTGACTCTTTGCTAGGCTTAAGGGAAGAATTTCTAGTTTACATAATCTCTTTTGCTTTTTTGCCTACATCATGGAGTAACGGATTAGGGTGAAAAGCATTAAACACGCAAAGGGGGAGGAGGTAGTTTTCATGTAGCCCCGGGACTTTGCCAAAAGAAGAGAATATTTATAGCTCAGGGTTGACCTGGTCCTTGGTGCTTTCTGAGCTTGGTTGTTTTCTTGCAGATGTTTCATTACCCAAACTAGGTTAAAGTCATGAGTGCGCTGAAGTTGGGTAATGAAACTTCGACAAGTAAACAACTAAGCTCAGAGAATACAAAGGACCCCACTTTGCCAAAAACACAGTTATACTATCCGAAGACAACAACAAGACTCTTGTGGTCCGCCAGCAGCCTGCAGAGCTGGCAGCAGAGTTGGACAGTGAGAAGGCTGGGAAAGAACATGGCCCAGTCCTGGAGTCTGGGGAAGGCTCGGACAAGGGCTCTGCGTCAGAGGCAGAGAAAGAGCCATTTGGGAGGTACGTGCTGCCCCTGGAGCCTCCAGAGTCGGACCTCAGCGAGGCAAAGGAACGGGGGGACACTGTTCCCAGTGCGCGCAACCACAGAGCTGCCAGAAGCCAAGAACAGTTAAAACAAAAGGGACGACTTGGGAGTAGGGCTTGGAGATGATTGGCCCCTCCCATAAGCCTTAAAAGAGGAGCAAAGGCACGTGGGAACATTGCAGGAAGCAACATTGTTTATTCTGTGCAGTTTAAAGTCTGAAGCTCTGTTTGATTCTGGCCTCCGTGTGGCTTTGCAATTAGGTCTTTGGCAGCGTGTCAAGGGAGATAAAGGTGGGTGTTTATCAGCCTTAGCCCCGAAGGACTCTACAATTATTTGAGACTCATCTGTGAATGAACAGAATTCACAGCTGTTGCAATAAAAGAGGTTTTTGGGACTACTTGTGTTTTACTGACTCAGGAAGCCTAGATCAGAACAAAGACTTTCTGGTTTTGCACACATTAACATGAAATGTAATGGTGTCGAGGCTGAATACAGTAGAAGGAATGGCTGATTTGCATTGGTTTTTAGTGCACAATATGTGGATCTTACTCTGGACAGGCCCAGGATCTCTTTGCACACTCCCCTGACACACTGTAGATGATTCCACATACAACATTGGCCTAATACATTTATATTCTTACATTGGAAAGTTGCATGTGTCTTTAACAACTCAGATATAGTGTTGCAGGATCCAATCTGGATCAGTCACCAGGACCAAAGGTTTAGTCCTTTACAGACTAAGAGCCGAGGTGGCGCAGTGGTTAGAATGCAGTACCGCAGGCTACTTCTACTGACTGCCAGCAATTTGGCAGTTCGAATCTCACCAGGCTCAAGGTTGACTCAGCCTTCCATCCTTATGAGGTGGGTAAAATGAGGACCCAGATGGTTGGGGGAAAGAGGCTGACTCTGTAAACCACTTAGAGAGGTCTGTAAAGCACTATAAAGCAGTATATAAGTCTAAGTACTAGTGCTATTGCTAAGCTTTTGGACTCATGCTGGAGCCCATCCTCAGGAAAAATTTCTCTGCTAAAGTCCGAAAAGCTTGTATACCTCCAGGTGTATGCCAAGAATTGCCAAGCTAATGTAGAAAATAAAGCAGGTTACCTACTTTGACACCCTGGCGCCTTAAATAGGCAAGGTTCCTTTTTAAAATAGAATAGGAAGATTAGCAAAGAATTCCCTAAAAGCACCTGAATGCTCCACCCCACCCCACCCCAAAAAAGAGTTGGGTTAGGTACTTTCCAAAGATCTCGAGAGTTTTCACATTTTGTTATGTTGCTTGGACAATTCTTTCCATAATTCGGAGTTGCACTTGGCTGGTATTTCAGACGTCTGTTTGAGTTCCAGGGGGCCCAGGGGAGCCATCTTGCTTAATCACCGAAGAAACTTGGCAGAATTATTGAGCTGGAAGGAGGGGCTTGTCGCATTACAATCTGGGGCATGAGTTTCTTCTTTCACAGTCGATACGGCGCTGCTGGCACCCTGTTCAAGACTGCTGGACTTCTACAACCTGTGAGTACCTTCCCTGCACAGCTGGCGTCTCGTAACACTTGTAGATGGTCTTTGAAATCGGTTTCTAGAATCACTTTAGGCAAGCTACAGCCCAAACGTAAGGAAGCCACAATTGGGTTTGCTTAACATGTTGATCAGTAAACCATAGTTTACAGCAGCAGTAGGATTCTGCTGGTTCAGACCAGTTCGGGCGAACCTGTATCTCCGACGATCAGTTGAGAGCGAACCGGTTCGCTCCGACAATCAGCTAGGCCTGCTCACCCACCCCTGATCTAAACTGACCTATATTTCCTTTGTTTGAAGCCCAGCTGATAGGCATGGTAGAGCGGATTGCCGTGCCTCAGCTGTTTTACTCACCGGCGCTGCAATAGAAGATAAGTTTTAGTGCTGTTTTCAAATGCACTGCGCATGTGCAGAGTGCGTGTTTGGCATGCATGCGAGCGAAGCACGCTCAGCAAACCGGCTGTTACACAGGTTGAATCCACCACTGGGTTACAATTACAGTACTTGGGTTAGTGCACAGGGCCAAGCCAAACCAAATAAACAAGTTTTGGGTTTTGTGTGATGTGTGATGTGAGAACCTGGCTTTTGCCTCCAAGAGATTTTTAAAAAGTCCTCTCTTGTACACGGACAAGCTGAAAGCTAGGTTTTGTAATAGGAGCATGCTTTTCCCCATCCTATCTAAAATCCTCAGGATTCAGTCATGCATGCAAAGAAGTGGCTTTCCTACGGAGGCTGAACAATTTTTGCAGCCAGCTTTCTCTAATACAGGCTGTATTCCTGGGTTTTGTTCTTTTAAATAACCATGTTGAATCCTGGAGCGTCTGAATGGGAAGGAACAGACTCGGACTGAATCCATCTGAGATGGATTAGTTTTGGGCCAGAGAATTCCATGGAAATGCCATCTCTGACTCCCAATGGAATTCTTCAGAGGTGGTTTGCAATTGATCAGCAGGTAGCATCTGTAGCCGGGAGGGCGTTTGTGTAGTGTAATTGCATTTGGTGTGCCAGTTATGACCAATGGGGACCATGCTGCAGTCATTCGTGGCTTAGTCACTTCCCGCTTGGATTACTGTAATGTGCTGTAAATAAAAATATCCTTAGAACAAATTTAGAATCTACAAAATGAAGAATAGAATTCTATATTGGCCAAGTGTGATTGGACCCACAAGGAATTTGTCTTTGGTGCATATGCTCTCCGTGTACCTAAAAAAAAATACATTCATCAATAATCATAAGATACAACACTTAGTGATAGTGATAGTTACTAATAAGCAATCAAATCATACTAGGAAACAAATAAAACAATATAAATTGTAGAGATACAAGGTTATAGTCATAAGTGGGAGGAGATAGGTAATAGGAAGGGTGAGAAGAATAATAGTAATACAGTCTTAGTAAATAATTTGACAGTGTTGTGGGAATTAGTTGTTAAGCAGAGTGATGGCATTTGGGAAAAAACTGTTCTTGTGTCTAGTTGTTCTGGGGTGCAGTGCTCTATAGCGTCTGAAACAATTTATGTCCAGGATGTGAGGGGTCCGTAGATATTGCAGATATTGCTCCAGCAGGAGACTCTATACAATTTCAGAAAAGTGGTTATCCAATCTGTTCTTAAAACCTTCCAGTATTGCAGCATTGACAACTTCTGGAGGCAAGCTGTTCCACTGGTGAATTGTTCTCACTGTCAGGAAATTTATCGCTAGTTCTAGGTTGCTTCTCTCCTTGATTAGTTTCCATCTGTTGCTTCTTGTCCTGCCTTCTGGTGCTTTGGAAACTAAGTTGATCCCCTCTTCATTTTGTTCATGGCAAAGTAAATTTTCATATCCTTAATACAACTCAAATTATGAACTCACCCCTATCATGGGAAAGCTTGAAGGGAAATGCGTTGTCATCATATCGTCCCCTTTTATAGTTACTCTAAGGTGGGGACCTTGTTCTGCGTTGTGGCCACAAATTTCATAACCTACTTAGGTGCTATACGAAGATATAATTTCTTTGTTTATTGAAACTCTCCTGCATTTTCTCCTTTGTGGGATAACCCTGAGCATTAGTTGATAATGTGGTACCTTGCTCAAAAGTAGTAACTGTGAGAGGGATCTTGGAGTCCAACCATTTAAATAGGAGCCAGCCGTGTGCAGCAGCTGCCAAAAAAGCCAACACAGTTCTAGGCTGCATAAACAGAGGGATAGAATCAAGATCACATGAAGTGTTAATACCACTTTATAATGCCTTGGTAAGGCCACACTTGGAATACTGCATTCAATTTTGGTCGCCACGATGTAAAAAAGATGTGGGGACTCTAGAAAGAGTGCAGAGAAGAGCAACAAGGAGGATTAGGGTACTGGAGGCTAAAACCTATGAAGAACGGTTGCAGGAACTGGGTATGTCTAGTTTAATGAAAAGAAAAACTAGGGGAGACATGATAGCAGTGTTCCGATATCTCAGGGGCTGCCACAAAGAAAAGGGAGTCAAGCTATTCTCCAAAGCTCCTGAGGGCAGGACAAGAAGCAATGGGTGGAAACTAGAACAATTAATCAGTGGAACAATTTGCCTCCGGAAGTTGTGAATTCTCCAACACTGGAAGTTTTTAAGAAGAGGTTGGATAACCATTTGTCTGAAGTGGTGTAGGGTTTCCTGCCTAAGCAGGGGGCTGGACTAGAAGACCTCCAAGGTCCCTTCCAACTCTGTTATTCTATTCTATAATGGGTGTTCTTTTTTCCCTACATTACCCGTAGATTATGCAACATTTTATACTGTATATGTCCCATGATTTTGTTGCAGTCTAATGCTCAATGATGGCAGCCAAAAACAAACCAGTAATGCAGAACAGAAGCCCCAAGGTAAGTTGACCCAACATGGGAGCCACTTTTTTATCATAAAGCTATAATTATCACTCTCAAAACGGCTAAAAAAAAAAAAATCATTAACATCAGCAAATGTCTGGTGAGGCACCATTTATACTATTTGTGAATAATGTCTTTTTTAAAAAAGTTAGTCAACAGGTTCAGGAGACCTGATCTAGTTCTGCAGGCTAAAGCAAATTTTTTACCTTGCATGAATGAGATGTGATGTCTGCTATTTATTATTTTAAAAAGCCGTTTATGTGTTTCATCATTATTTTCATTTAAAGCAGAGCAACCCAGGCCACTGTTAACAGAAAAGAGTTTGGATTGCAAATAATGTGAAACGACAAAAAGAAGATTCTGTAGCCCAGTGACGGCAAACCTTTTCAGCACCGAGTGCCCAAACCGGAACTCATGTGCATGTGTGTGCATGTACGTGTACTGGAGTGCCGTAAACCTGGAGACCAGCTGGCCAGTGCGTGCCTGCCTGTTTTTTGGCCATTTTCAGGCCATTTTTGGGCCATTTTCAGGCCGTTTTGGGGGCTGTTTTGAGGCCATTTTTCAGGCCGTTTTGAGGCCATTTTTCAGGCCGTTTTGAGGCCATTCATCATTCCAAAATGGCCTGAAAAACAGCCCTGAAACAGCCTGAAAAACAGCCCTGAAACCAGCCTGAAAAATAGTCCTGAAAATGGCCCAAAAAATGGCCCCCAAATGGCCTAAAAACAGACTGGAAAACAGCCCAAAAAAGAGCCTGTATT
Source organism: Pantherophis guttatus (assembly GCF_029531705.1). The sequence goes on along the minus strand of NW_026844064.1, from coordinate 55,019,399 downwards.
TTGGCAGTTTTTCAGGCCGTTTTCCAGCGCTTCAGTGCCCGTGAAGATCAGCTGGCTGGCGCACATGCACGTGCCGGAAACCAGAAGAGCAGCTGGCGACGCCGATTGAAGAGAAAAAAGGCTTTGAAAAAATACCCATGCCCAGCTGAGCCATACGATCATCAGAGGCTTTTTTTTTTTACTTTTAAAAACATTTTTTCTTTGGCCGAAAAAATGCCTTTAAAAGTAAAGAAAAAAAAGCCTCTGACGATCAGGCAACTCAGCTGGGATCGTCAGAGGCTTTTA
>NW_026844064.1:55009114-55014114 GCF_029531705.1 Pantherophis guttatus | reverse complement strand
CTTCTCTTAGGTTCTTATTCTTCGTCTTTAAACCGGGCAGACTTCAAAACAAATAATGCTTTCAAAACGTAGGTCGGTCCTTAGCTATTTCTGACATAAGAGGGTAACTGTCCACATGGTATTGTCATCAGACCATGTTTATCTTCCTATCTTTGAGTGTAGGGAACATGCTCCTAACCTTGTCCCTTTGCAGAGCTCTAGTTTTTCAACCCTGGCAATTTTAAGATAGGTGGACTTCAACTCCCAGAGTTCCTCAGAAACCAAAACTGCTGAGATAAAGAAACACTGCTATAGACTATAACTGCAATGGGATCAGTGGTGGGTTGCTCCTGGTTGGGTCCAGTTCTATAGAACCAGTAGTAAAACCGGCGGGAGGCTCCGCCCACCCACCACGATGTCATCATGAGTGATCTGTGCATGCACAGAAACTTCTGTGCATGTGCAGAAGCACATATGCCTGCTCCCACTATGAACCAGTAGTAAAGGTAAGTGGAACCCACCCCTGAGTGGGATGGAAAGGTTGATGAAGATAATGGAACTTGCTAAGGTAACTAAATTGACATAGAATAGAATAGAATAGAATAGAATAGAATAGAATAGAATAGAATAGAATAGAATAGAATAGAATAGGGATAGGGTAGGGTAGGGTAGGGTAGGGTAGGGTAGGGTAGGGTAGGGTAGGGTAGGGTAGGGTAGAATAGAATAGAATAGAATAGAATAGAATAGAATAGAATAGAATAGAATAGAATAGAATAGAATAGAATAGCAGGAAACCCTACACCACTTCAGACAAATGGTTATCCAATATCTTCTTAAAACGTCTTTGATTTAAAAAAAAAAACAGTAGGTTTATTACATACTGGAAACTCTTTATGGACCTTTTGCATAGAACAGGAAAAAAAATGAACATGATTTATGGTTCTGATGATTAGACAGGACAAGTGATAAAAAGAAAGGAATTATGTTGTTATGTTGTAACCATAGACTAAGGGGTAAATTTGTAATTGTGCTTACGACTGCTGCAAGAAAGATCGGAAACTACTACTTAGTATCATTTTTTTTTCTATTTTTCTTTTATTTCTGTTACTTTTTTCCACTTAGCTTTCTCCTTGTTTTCTTTCTCTTTTTCTTACTTTATATTAGTTTGTATTAGCATTTATTTTCCTTTTTAAAAAAATATTCAATAACATTATATAAAAATAGAAGGTAAATTAGGCAGTTTTGCATCTCTGCCAAAATTTGAACTAAAAAGTGACACAAATTTAGATTGAGAATATAATCAGTCATTATTTGTGCTTGGTTGTTTTGGTTCCACTCAAAATATTGTATCCAAATAAAGAGAGGGAGCATCTTTTATTTTTGCTTTTTTAAAAAAGAAACAACATATGTTGTTTGGCAGCCAGAGCTTTCCCTTTTATGAGATGCTCGTCTTGTTAGTTTCATAAATTCATTTCGTTTATCAGAAATTAAACCTGGGTATTTTCTGGTTTTGAAATTTGAATGTTGTAGTCCTGATTTCTTTTTCTTTTTCCCACGTTTTATTTGTTTTATTTATATAACATTCAATTTTCATCAAACAGTGTGTGTTACACATCTATGTTGTGATAATTCATCTCCATCATATTAATAATATGATATAATAATACAATAACATTACTGTATTTTTTGGAGTATAAGATGCACCTTTTTTCCCCTAAAAGGGGGTGAAAATTTAGATGTATCTTATACACCGAATGTAGCCCCGCCCACCCACTGGCCCCCACCCTTTGGCCTCTGCCTCCCAGCAGTTTACCTCCTTGCAGCAAGCAGCAAGAAGAAACAGCTCCTTTCAGCTTTAGCACAGCCTAATTAGCACAAGTTGATTGGATCGGCCTCCCGACTCTCAGCTGTTTTGCTCTCAGCTGTTTTGCGCTGGCCTCTGCTGCTTGCTGCAAAGAGGTAAATTGCTGGGAGCAGATTTTTTCCCCCTTGTGCTAATCAAGCTATGCTGAAAACAAAAATGAAAGTAAAGCAGGCAATTTGCTGTTTGCTGCAACGAGGCAAAATTGCTGGGAGGCAGAGGCAGATTTCTTTTTCTTCTTTTCCTCATCAAAAAAGGTAGGTGTGTCTTATACTCCGAAAAATACGGTAATACTTAACACTTAACATCATCTTTAACAACTCTCCACTTTACCATTTCCTCTTTTTATATCTCCTCCTTTCTAAGTTCTGTTTCTGTTATCTAGCCATTGATAGAATATGTCCCATATCAAAAAATATTCGGTTTCTTCTTTATCCTTAATAGTAAGTGTTACTCTATCCAGTCCTGATTTCTTATAAGACATTTTGGGGGTTGGCCAAGAAAGTCAGATTATATGGTTGCAGTTTCTTAGGCTCCAGTACCCCAATTTCCACAAGATGGTGCTAGAAATATTCCTACCTCCATTTCTTTGAGGTTTTTAAAGAACTTGCTGAACGTGAGTCACGATTCCTTTTCAACACCGCACATAAGCTCACACCATTTGCAACAGCAACGTTTTTAAATTCCAAGTTATAAGAATTGTGCATAGAGCTTTTTTTTGTTTGTTTGTTTTTGTTTTTGTTTTTTTGCACAAGTGGAAACCTGATGTTCCATAGTTCCATTGTTTCTGGATTGACACTGACCAAAAAAAAAAGATGTTGAGACCAGAGTGATATCCAATTTTTTCCCTACCGGTTCTGTGGGCGTGGCTTGGTGGGTGTGGCAAGGGAAGGATATTGCAAAATCTCCATTCCCACCCCACTCTGGGGCCAGCCAGAGGTAGTATGTTCCAGTTCTCCGAACTACTCAAAATTTCCGCTACCGGTTCTCCAGAATCTATTAGAACCTGCTGAATTTCACCCCTGGTTGAGACTCTAGAAAGAGTGCAGAGAAGACCAACAAAGGTGATTAAGGGACTGGAGGATAAAACATATGAAGAACGGTTGCAGGAACTGGGTATGTCTAGTTTAATGAAAAGAAGGACTAGGGGAGACATGATAGCAGTCTTCCAATATCTCAGGGGCTGCCACAAAGAAGAGGGAGTCAAGCTGTTCTCCAAAGCCCCTGACAAGAAGCAATGGGTGGAAACTAACCAAGGAGAGAAGCAACCTAGAAGTAAGGAGGAATTTCCTGACAGTGAGAACAATTAACCAGTGGAACAACTTGCCTCCAGAAGCTGTAAATGCTCCAACACTGGAAGTTTTTAAGAAAATATTGGATAACCATTTGTCTGAAGGGGTGTAGGGTTTCCTGCCTAAGCAGGGGATTGGACTAGAAGACCTTCAAGGTCCCTTCCAACTCTGTTATTCTATTCTATTCTATTCCTATCCTATCCTATCCTATCCTATCCTATCCTATCCTATCCTATCCTATCCCCTTTATTCTATTCTATTCTATTCTATTCTATTCTATTCTATTCTATTCTACTCTACTCTACTCACTCTACTCTACTCTACTCTACTCTACTCTACTCTACTCTACTCTATTCTATATGCTTGAAACTCCAAAAAAAAAAAAGTGGTGTTATTAGCCATCAAACATCAAAAATACACTTTTCACAAAAGGTTTCCACAATTTTGGCCACTACTGTATAGGAGAACAACGGTCTGCTTTGCTAATTATACAATTTTCCCATTTCTTGCTTGTAGTCCACAAGCCTGCAGCCGGATGTGTATCAGAAAAGATGCCTCCTTCCAGCACCTTTGCAAGTATCAAATCTTTAGCTGCTGCTGTTTCCCAGATTGCTTTCAGACAGACATCCCAAGCCATGCAAGTTACCAAGGACATAGGAGTGAAGCTGGCTATGTGGATCTCCTATTTGGTGAGTGCCATAGCTTTGGGTTGACAAATTTGCATTTGTTTTTGAACCAAGAAGTACCTTAGCAGTGTAGCAAACGACTATTTATTTATCAAATTTATATAGCTGCCCATTTCATGAGAAATAACTCCGGGTGGCATATATGTTCAATTGATACTTTTTTAAAAAAAAAAAGAAGTAAGAAAAGAAAATTTTCTTCAGATCTTTTTCCAAGATCTGTTGCTGTTCCGGGGACACAGAATATAGAGACTGGAAGGGTGTCTAGGTTGTTCAGTCAGTTGGAGAGTGGAATGAGAATTTTTCAGAACGTCAGGTAGATTCAGTGGTGGGATTCAAATAATTTAACCGGTTCTCTGTCCTAATGACTGGCTGGGTGGGAGTGGCCATGGTGGGCGTGGCCAGAGGGTGTGACAAGCAGCACTTGGCCTCCTGCACCCCCCTGGGAGCAAAAACAGGACATGGAGGGACATACCACCCCCTTCCCGTGCCCTGTTTTGGGCCTAATAGGCCTCCCTGCAGCCTCCTGGGAGCAAAAACGGGACATGGGGGGCATGCTGCACCCACCCTCCCGTGTCCCGTTTTGAGCCTAGTAGACCCTGCACTTACCTGGGAGCCAAAATGGGGTGCGTGGGGACTCCTGGAAGGGGCGGGGAGGGAAGGGGAGGGACGGGACCAGCCAGCAATTTAACTACCGGTTTCCCCCGAACCGGCTGAATCCCACCACTGGATAGATTACTGTGCAAATTGAAAGAGCATGTCACACCTTGGCTGCAGGAGCTACCTTTTGCTTCCAGGTTCAATTCAAGGGGTTGGTCAAAGTCTTACATGGCACGGGGACAAGTTACCTTGGAAACCATTTTATCCTTAATATGTCAGCCAGGGGTGAAATGCTACCAGTTTGGGCCAGCTCGCCCGAACCGGTAGTAAAAAATGCTACTGGTTCGCCGAACCGGTAGTAAAAAAATGTAAAAAAGTTTTGCCAATCAGTATGGAGCTCATTGAGCAGGATGCAACCCTGGGGCTAATTGACATCTTGATAACCTTCCCCTCACCTTTTAACTTGTAACATATTTTATTCTTGTTTTTAACTGGCTCTTTTTTGAGGTACTGTATTTTATATTGGTTTTAGATTTTTATAGGATAGGATAGGATAGGATAGGATAGGATAGGATAGGATAGGAT
>NW_026844064.1:54799450-55008839 GCF_029531705.1 Pantherophis guttatus | reverse complement strand
ACACAAGGAATTTGTCTTTGGTGCATATGCTCTCAGTGTACATAAAAAGAAAAGATACATTCGTCAAGAATCATAAGGTACAACACTTAATGATAGTCATAGGCTACAAAGAAGCAATCGAATCATACTAGGAAACAATCAGTATAAATCGTAAGGATTTATATACAAGCAACAAAGTTACCGTCATACAGTCATAAGTGGGAGGAGATGGGCGACAGGAACGCTGAGAATGTTTTATGTTTTAATTGTACACATTACACTTAATGCGAGCAAGTTGGGCAGTATTCAACAAATAATAATAATAAAAAAGTTTGCATTTATCTAAAAAGGCCAAACTAGGATTTTAGTGAGGTTTGGATCCTTTTGGCCGACGGACAACATAATAATCCTGGCTCAGCTATTTCCTAGATTCTCTGCATTTCATTTCATGAGCCACTATTCATTTCCTGAGCAGACAAAATAAGTCTGGATTCTTGGTTCAGAAATCAGGACAAGTCCTGACTAAAAAAATCTACCTCTTAGAAACCAATAATAGGTCCTCCTTTCAAACTATGCGCCTCTTTCCCCATTATGGGTTTTGTTTTCCCTGCAGAAAGAGGTTTGGCATTTGGCTCGGTTCTTTTTTGAAGGAAAATAATGGCGTTTCAAGTTCTAACTCAGCTGCCTCCTGTTTTGAGAGTCTAATCTCTAGCAAAGATCCCTTTTCCATCTCTGGGACATTAATTTGGAGGTGAAGGTGAAAAGGCTGTTTTATTTTTAACTGGCTCTACAGTAATTCATGGATTTGATTAACATCTTTCTCAAAGTCCATTGGGACTACTGATTTTAAACGGGAAGATAAAATGTGTAAACATACAAACACAGAGAGAGATGGAGGGAGGGAGGGACAGAGGAAGGAAGGAAGGAACAGAGAAGGAAGAAACAGAGAAAGAAGGAATAGAGAAGGAAGGAAGGAAGGAAGAAAGGAAGGAAGGAAGGAAGGAACAGAGAAGGAAGGAATAGAGAAGGAAGGAAGGAAGGAAGGAAGGAAGGAAGGAAGGAAGGAAGGAAGAAACAGAGGAAGGAAGAGAGAAGGAAGGAAGGAACAGAGAAGGAAGGAAGGAACAGAGAAGGAAGGAATAGAGAAAGAAGGAAGGAAGGAAGGAAGGAAGGAAGGAAGGAAGAAACAGAGGAAGGAATAGAGAAGGAAGGAAGGAACAGAGAAGGAAGGAAGGAACAGAGAAGGAAGGAAGGAAGGAAGGAAGGAAGGAAGGAATAGAGAAGGAAGGAAGGAAGGAAGGAAGGAAGGAAGGAAGGAAGGAAGGAAGGAAGGAAGGAACAGAGAAGGAAGGAACAGAGAAGGAAGGAACAGAGAAGGAAGGAGCAGAGAAGGAAGGAAGGAAGGAAGGAACAGAGAAGAAAGGAATAGAGAAGGAAGAAAGGAACAGAGAAGGAAGGAATAGAGAAGGAAGGAAGGAAGAAGGAAGGAAGGAAGGAAGGAACAGAAGGAAGGAACAGGGAAGGAAGGAAGGAAGGAAGGAATAGAGAAGGAAGGAAGGAAGAAAGAACTGGATTTTGTATGTTTCTTGAATTTGATCCATGGGAGCCAAAACCCGAGAGATTTTGAGACTGAGTTAAAAGGATGTGATTTTAATCAACGCATAATTAATTGTAAGATGTGGCCACCGACGGGGCTGACTTGAAAAAGGGACTCGACAGATGCAAAGAGAACAGCTTGCATGGCTGAATGCCACCTTCTGAATCGTAGGCATTGTGTTCTTCGTGTCCGTGTCTAAAAGGGGAGAGTGGAAGAGAAGGGCTCGTCCCGTTCTAGCTTAGGAACTTCCTGGATGCATCTGCTCAGCCATTTCTGGCAAGGAAGACAGAACAAGATGGACTCGTATTCTATTCCAACCTGCTGTGAAGAAGAACTTTCCTACATTCTGAAGTGGGAGAGGCCAGTAGCTCAATGGGGAAGCCCTTTTTTGGTTTTGGTCTCTAGCATCTTCTTTATGAAACCTTGGAAATGAAATGAAATAATGAAAAGAAAAGAAAAGAATTGGAATGGAATGGAATGGAATGGACTGGACTGGACTAGACTAAAATAGAATAGAATAGGACAATGAATGGACTGGACTGGACTGGACTGGACTAGACTAGACTAGACTAGACTAGACTAGACTAGACTAGACTAGAATAGAATAGAATAGAATAGAATAGAATAGAATAGAATAGAATGCATTCTGCTACTTGTTTTTTTTCTCGTTGTGACAATTTCTTTCCTTTTTTCCATCTGGCTGCTAAGGAAGGAATCTCACCTAGAATTTAAGGCCCTCTGGAGGCCGGAATCAACCCATTTCTGGACTTCTGGGAGGCCCATTTTTCGCCCTCCCAGAGTCTCCGTGCGAGCTCTGTACTTACCTGGCATCCAAAACAGGCTGCGTGGAGACTCCTGGGAGGGGAGGGGCAGCGTGGGTGGGGCCAGCTGAAAATCAGCTGGCCGGCAGGAGGTGCATATGCATGCACGGTGGAGCTGACCTAGGGCAATGGCTCACGTGCCCACAGAGATGGCTCCGTGTGCCACTTGTGGCATGCATGCCATAGGTTCGCCGTCATGGTCCTAGACTATAGCAGAAAAGCAAGTTAGCTTAAGCAGCTGACACCCCCAACAGCTATTAACAGCAGCTATTTTTGACTGAGTTTGGCAGTTGGTGGCTGAGTTCCCACCACATGCTACATCTTTGTTGAAGAGGAACCAAGTACAACGCCTGTGTTATGCCCGAGAGGCTTAAAGAAAGTGATTGACGCAGCACGATGGTCTGATTGACTGTAACATACCTTACCAGTTAAGTTCCCACAATGTATACAATTTTAGTCCAGCAGATTGAGCAAAATCAGCCATTCTTCTTTCTTTCTTTTCCCAAAGGAAACACTCAGGGGAAATCCAGACAAGCAAATTTGCAGAGGCCACTCATTCTTTGAACTCCCTACCAACCAAGAATAGAAAACAACTTTCCCAAAGGGCAAAAAAGCAAAGAATCTTGAATTGTATCAAAGTCCCGGAAATGTCAATGTTATTGATAGTATGACCTCAAGTTGGGTGGAAAACATAGATTTTGGGAAGAGAAAATAATTCTCTCTCTCTCCCTCTCTCTCTCTTTCTCTCTCTCCTTCTCTCTCCCCCTCTCTCTCCCCCCTCTCCCTCTCCCTCTCTCCTTCTCCCTCTCCCTCTCTTTCTCCCTCTCTCTCCCTCTCTTTCTCCCTCTCTTTCTCCCTCCCTCCCTCTCGCTCTCTTCCATTTCCCACTCACTAGTTCACCTTCCCAAGGGTTTTGATGAAAGAAGAGGAAACAATGGTGATGAGTCCTCCAGAGTCTTGCCAAGAACAAGATGATGTCCAGTTTGTTACTCCTGAGAGCAAGAAGCTGCAAGAAAGACGGTCTAGTCGGGGACATTATCCTCTTCCCTTCCTCAATCTCGATGAGCCCCTCACCCCTCATCAAAGCCCATCTTTCGAAGCTGAGTCTCCTATGGGCCGGAGATCTTACAAAGAGGGGTCCAGCAGCAGAAGATGGAGCGAAGGGCTGTTCCGGTCCAGCCTGGAAACCACCTACTTGAGGGCGCACTTCGCAAGACTCTATAGCTCTGCTGTCAAGAAAGACTAAGCTAGTGAGTGGGTTTGCTCATTACGCTAAACTAGGATTTGTTAAGTATGAATTGCTATCCCAAGCGTGCTTTTCCAAAAAGTAGATGGATTTTCTTGGGGTTTTTTTTCTTTGAAAACATTTTGCTTCGCATCCAAGAAGCTTCTTCGCTTCCTGGATGAGAAGCAAAACATTTTCAAAGGAAAAAAAAATCCAAGGAAGTCCAGTTGCCTTTTGGTAAAGCATATTTGGGACAACCATGACCTGGAGGATTGAGAATCTCCGTAGACATTTTTGATTTGCTATCTATGTCACCGTTAGATGACCTCACACAGCAGCCTAAACACACAGCTCAGCAATTCCAAAGGCTGAAATCTTATATCTCACTTAGCTATGGCAAAGATTGCAAAATCACAATGGATACACTAAGCCAGGAATCACGGCTTGACAAAACCCCAGGACTGGATTCACTGCAATTCACAAAACCACATTCTGGCTTTGGGCTATGTGAGAATGGAGCAACTGACAACCCAACTCTTCTGCTTAATGTACTGCTTATGTTAACTTAGTTGAAATTGCCCCAGCAATTACATCCGCTGTTGTAATGCCAGCTTTATTAGAACAGCTTTAAAAAAATTCTCCAATAAAATAACCAACTTTTACTGGCTTTGTGTGGACAATTCCATGCTCCTTAGACAATTGTACCAAAGTACTTTGAAGGCAGGGGTGGGTTCTACTTACCTTTACTACCGGTTCACAATGAGATCGCTTCTGCGCATGTGCAGATTGCCGATGACAACATCCGGGCTGGGGGGGCGCGGGGCCTCCCGCCGGTTTTTAATACCGGTTCTTGCGAACCGGTCCGAACCGGGGGCAACCCACCACTGGTTGAAGGTAGCTTGATCTCTTGTTTATTCAAAATGGATGGTTTGGAGGGAGAGAATTGAGGGTCGCAACTGTGATATGAGGAGGGTGTTAAATTCTCTTCCCCCTCCCCATGTGACAAAAGAATTTCCACAGTTATCAGTCTTCTTCTGGAAGAGATGGAACAAACTCTGATCTGCCGACCTTTCGATTGACAAGCTCATCCTTAGCCATAAATAAATAAATAAATAAATAGGCAGGCTAAAAGTCATCAGGTGAAGTCCAGGAGCTGAACTTCTGTTTCTCCAGTTCCAAATGTTTGAACTCTTCACTATTACAACAGCTGCATCCTGCGTCCATGTATGTACGGATAGTCCTCGACTTACAAAAGTTCATTTAGTGACTGAAGTGGCAACCATTTTTCACAATTATAGACAGTAGTAGCATCCCCATAGTTTAGGGCATGTCAAATTTTTCAACTTTCAATTTCCAAACATTAAGGGGCGCTCAAACGTTCTGACATGCCTCCTTAGGGATTGTAAAGATATTTTGGTTACTTTAATATAATTTAGAAGTGCTTGGTAAGGAACGACATAAATACTGTAGCTTTTAAACATTTGGTTTGTTTCATTTTGCTCACGCAATTTACATTCGGATCAGTGGTGAAATCCTGCCGGTTCTGTCCGGTTCGCGCAAACTGATAGTGGTGGTGGCACATGGTTCAGCGAACTGGTAGCGGCGGCAGCACAAGGCTCCGCCCAGCCACCCGGACACCATTACTTCCTGGTTTTTAACCCTCTGCATGTGCGTAAAGCCTTCTGTCCATGCACAGAGGGTCAAAAATCAGATGTAATGATGGCATTCGCACTTCTGAACCGGTAGGGAAGGTAAGTAGATTTCACCCCTGATTCAGATGCTTGACAACTGACTCACATTTATGACGGTTTCCTGTGTCCCGGAGTCATCTGATCCCCTTTTGCGACCTTCTGACGAGCAAAGTCAACGGGGTAGCCAGATTCACTTAACAACCGTGTGACTAATTTAATAACTTCAGTGACTCACTTAACAAATCTGGCAAAAAAAAAAAAGTTTGCAAAATGGGGTCAAACTCCCTTTAACAAACTTCTCACTGAACAACATCAATTTTGGGCTCAATTGTGGCTGTAAGTCGAGGACTACCTGAACCGAATAGCTTCCCAATACTTAACTTGTTAATTTTTTTTCTGCCTTTAGTGTCTATAAATAGGAGTGCTTTGTGTGTGGTATAGTCTTGGCAGAGAAATTCACATCTAAGTCTTCGGAGCGAGTATGACATTTAACAGCCCGAGCAAAAAAGAACATCTTACTTTTCTTCACGTCTACTGTTATGGCAGATTTCTGCTTAATCTTGTTACTGGTTTCTTCCAAGCCACGTGAGATGAAAGAAATAACAAATTTGACTTCATTGTGTCCATTTGTGACCCCATAACTGCATGATGGACAGAAATTAGACCAGAGGTCTTCAAACATGGCAGCTTTAAGACTTTATGGACTTCAACTCCCAGAATTCTCCAGCCAGCATAGTATAGCTGGCTGGAGAATTCTGGGAGTTGAAGTCCACAAGTCTTAAAACTGCCATGTTTGAAGACTTCTGAATTAGACAAACTGTGCTTCCCCCATGCCCCCCCCCCATGACTCCTGTATGCGTGATTTCCTTCCAATATTTGGGTTTTTTTATACCACTCCAGAATTCAGACAAACATGAATAAGCAGAAAGACAATAAGGAGGAATAAAAGAGTAAAAATTCAATGGCAGATTGAACGAACGGGTTAGGCATCATTTGGAGAGAAGGCTTTCCAAGGAGATAAAATAGCATCTTGCTGACTCTGTAAACCACTTAGTAAAGCACTGTAAAGTGGCATATAAGTCCAAGTGCTAAGTGCTATTTTCCAAGACCTGAATAATAGCAATAGCACTTAGACTTATATACCGCTTCACAGTGCTTTACAGCCGTCTCTAAGCGGTTTACAGAGTCAGCGTATTGTTCCCAGCAATCTGGGTCCTCATTTCACCCACTTCGGAAGGATGGGAGGTTGAGTCAACCTTGAGCCTGGTGAGATTTGAACTGCCAAATTGCAGGCAGCCGGCAGCCAGCAGAAGTAGCTTGCAGTACTGCATACTAACCACTGTGTCACTGTGGCTCCATGGCTCATAATAATAATAATTACATAAAAGAAATTCATGTTATCTAATGTCCCACTATATAGCAAAGAATAATCAAGTTACAGGAAAGCCGTTCCTGATTAAATGTTAGGGGAAAAAAACTTCTTAATAGTAAGAGCAACTAGTCATTGAAATCAGGAGCCAAAGCAAGCTGGATTTCCTTAACTGAACATAGGATGGAGACATAGTGAGTGGCTTTTTTTCCATGGTCCTTCACCATAGATGAGAAAGAAATCTGGGGAATGTACCTAAAACCTGGAGCTCTTGAGCTAAAAGAGGTACAAACGCATGTGTCGGTTTGAACTGAACAAAATTTGGGCTGCAAGTCTTTACTTTTGGGCTCCTGGGCTCCATATCTAAGCCTTAAGGTAAAGGTTCCCCTCGCACATATGTGCTAGTTGTTCCCGACTCTAGGGGGCGGTGCTCACCTCCGTTTCAAAGCCGAAGAGCCAGCGCTGCCTGAAGACGTCTCCGTGGTCATGTGGCCATCATGACTAAATGCAAAAGGCGCATGGAACGCTGTTACCTTCCCGCCAAAGGTGGTCCCTATTTTTCTACTTGCATTTTTTTTACGTGCTTTCGAACTGCTAGGTTGGCAGAAGCTGGGACAAGTAACGGGAGCTCACCCCATTATGCGGCACCAGGGATTCGAACCGCTGAACTGCTGAACTGCTGACCTTTCAATCGACAAGCTCAGCTTCTTAGCTGCTGAGCCACCATGTCCTTAGCCTTAACTCTGTATTAATAATTTCTCTGGATGCCTTGGTGGCTGTGCTCTGGCAACAAGAGAGGAAGCAGAGCTAAATGAATTTTGCAATCCTTGTCCCCTGCCTGTCTCAGTCTTCGGCTAGGCATTTCTCAATCAGTCCTTAAATACACAAGCATCCCATCATTCCCAAGAACTGAACAAAATGATGGATGTGCGATCGGAGTGAACCCTGGAAAACCCTGGAATAAGAAACAGTAGAAAATTCTTTTATTTTTTGGGGCTACGCAAAGAGATGACTAAGAGCACATGAGGGGAAGCATTGAATAAAAGCTAGGAAGACAAATGATTTCCCTGCTCAATTTTTCTAGAATAGTAGCAAAGGGGAGAAGCAGTGATGAAATCTCAAAATTTTTCCTACCGGTTCTGTGGGTGTGGTTTGGTGGGTGTGGCTTAGTGAGGGGATCATGTGACTGGGTGGGTATGGCTATGTAGTCATGTGACTAGGATGGTGAAAAGACAGAAACTCACTTTAACAATGTCCTGCTGGAGCGGGGTGGTGGTGGACTAGATGACCTCCAGGTCCCTTCTAGCCCTGGATTGATTGCTGTGCTCTTTCATGGTATCCTCTGAAGCTGCGCCTAGTGCCAGGTTTGAGGTCCTTCCTTCCTCTCCTTTTCCCCTCCCTTCCTTTATCTATCTATCTATCTATCTTTCTTTCTTTCTTTCTTTCTTTCTTTCTTTCTTTCTTTCTTTCTTTCTTCTTTCTTCTTTCTTCTTTCTTTCTTTCTTTCTTTCTTTCTTTCTTTCTTTCTTTCTTTCTTTCTTTCTTTCTTTCTTTCTTTCGCAGCACCTCCCATCCCAGGGAAGCCTCCTGGGAGCAAAAAAAGGACTTCCCCCAAATAGGTAATAAAAAATGCTTTAGAAGGTAAAAAAAAAAGTTCCGAGGATCGTGTGGCACAGCTGATTGTGACAGGTGATTGTTGGAACCTTTTTTTTTTTACTTTTTTAAAGCATTTTTTAAAATGCTTTTTCAAGCATTTTTTTTACTACCTATTGCCCACTACTACCTATTATTACCTATTGTAGTAAAAACAATGCTTTAAAAAAGTAACAAAAAAAATTCAGACGATCAGCTGTGCCGAACCATTGTCGGAACTTTTAAAAAACTTTTTAAAGCATTTTTACTACCGGTTCGGTGAACCAGTCACAGTTTGGTGAATTAGTACCAGTCGGGCGAACCGGCCTGTACCAGTAGCATTGCATCCCTGGGGAGAGGGCTGGGGCTTAAGTAATGTGGGCATTAGTTTAAACTCTTCGGGGCTGAAAGGTTAACTGCATGAAATGAGTGGCCACATGAGGAGCCTGAGTGGCGTAGGAGGCTAATGCCTCCTAAGGCAGCATTTAACATCCAGCTGCCTGCAATTACTGCGAGTTCAATTCTTACCAGGCTCAAGGTCGACTCACCTCCTTTCTACGGTGGGTAAATTGAGGACCCAGTTTGTGGGGGCAATAAGCTGACTTTGTATAAATATACAAAAGTATGAAGGCTATTGCTTAACGCATTGTAAGCCGTCCTGAGTCTCTGGAGAAGGGCGGCATATAAATCAATTTTTTTAAAAAAAAAACCTTGGTTTTTTGGCTGAAAACTTCCTTTTGCCTGCTCTTTCTCGTGGGGGAATCTGAATCACCATCCATCTTTAAATGTTGCTGTGCTTGAAATGATTTAACATCTCTGGGCAGAGGTCTCTTCAGGCATGTTTACAGTACTGTAATGCAGCAAATCATTTGTTGTATACACCATGTGCCATTTGATTTAAACCAGGACCATGTAGTCAATAGCTGGAAAGAACAGTTTATCCAGCAAGAATGAGAAAGTTAGGAAAACAGCCACGGGAGCAGCTGCTGAGAAAAAGGAGCATGTGAAATAGGGAATGTTCCTACCTCAGAAGGTAGACTTGGCTACCTATCTCCAGGTATGACCCCCCCCCAGCCCCAGAAACCAACGATGGCTGGAATTCTATGTAGAAAGGGATATGCATCTTTTTCTCATTCTTACATATACAGTAGTGGCCAAAATTGTGGGAACCTTTTGGGAAAAGTGTATTTTTGAGGTTTGATGGCTAATAACACCACTTTTTTTGGGGGGGGGAGTTTCAAGATAATCCTATTCCACTGCTGGAATGGCCTGGGAATAGCCCAGACCTTCACCCAATTGAAAATCTATGGAGCTGACTAAAGAAACTTGTTAGTCAGAAGCGACCCAGCAATAAAACCCAGTTAATAGAAGCAATCATTCAATCTTGGTTTCACGTTATAACAGCTGCAGAACTAAAAGACTTGGTTCTTTCCATGGGAAGACGTTGTAAGGCTGTAATTCATGCTAAAGGTTACCCAACTAAGGAGTAACTGACATGGTGATAATTTTTGTATACCTCGTTTTTTCTATGGTGATAATTTTTGTATACCTCGTTTTTTCTAGGTGTTTCACTTTTCTTCTTTATACTGTAACTGCTATTCTAATAGCAAATCCTTCATAAAAGTTATGGCATTACATTCTTGATTAAAGTATCTTTCCATTGATATATAATTTTAGGGTACTACTACTCAAAAAAAAAGTGGTATTATTAGCTATACATATCCATATCTATATATCAATAGCACTTTGATTTACATTCTGCTCCATACTGGTTTGTAGCACTCCCTGAGCGGAGCTGGCAGCGGAGTCAGATAGTGAGGAGGCTGGGGAGGAACATGGGCCAGTCCTGGAGTCTGGGGATGGCCCCGACAAGGGCTTTGCGTCGGAGGCAGAGATGGGGCCAGGGCCATCTGAGAATGATGCACCGACTCCGGAGCTACTAGTGTCGGACAGCAGAGAGGCAGAGGAACAGGAGGAGCCTGTTCCTAGTGCACACATGCACAGAACTGCCAGAAGGCAAGAGTAGCTAAAGCAAAAGGGATGACTCGAGAGTAAGACCAGGAGATAATTGCCCCTCCCATAAGGCTTAAAAGAGAAACAAAGGCACTTGGGCCTTTTGCAGGAAAGGAACATTGCTAACTCTGTTTCCAGTCGGCATCTCTTATTTGTTTCTGGACTTGGTGGGGCTTTGCCAAGTAAGGCCTTTGGCAGGGTGTCAAAGAAGATAAGGGTTGGTGATTATCCCAAAGGACTTCTTCCGAAGGTCTTGTTTTGCAACTAATTGGGACTTAGCTGGGAATGATCGTAAGTCTTAGCTGTTACAATAAAATAGTTTTTTTGTTTTTTTTTGAAACTAATTGTGTAGTGTAATGACTCAGTAAGCCTAGGTCACAACACAGACAACACATACTCATCCCCAATAGCTTATACCTGCGTTCAACAGTGAAGAGACACAGGACAGAAAACATCCTGCAGAAAGCACAGCTCCAGCTTCTCAATGAAAGAATAGGCAGGGATACGACATCATCTATCTCCAGTGTACAACACAGTCCTTTCAACAGTTTTAAGAAGGCTCCGCATCCATTTGCACTACTCAGGTGACCTTGAAGACACAGATAAACCTCCATTCCCCACCATCCAGCCAGAGCTGAAGAAACTTCTTGGATGAGAAGCAAAACATCTTCAAAGAAAAACAAGAAAGTCCAGTTGCCTCTTGAAAAAAAAAAATGTCTTTGGGACAACCATGACTTGGATGACTGAGAATCTCCATAGATCAGGGGTCAGCAACCTGCAGCTCTGGAGCCGCATGTGGCTCTTTCACCCCTCTGATGCAGCTCCCTGTCACTCAAAATATACGTCACAGCCGCCAATGTGCGAAACCCATCGGCACACGATTTATTGAGCTTTTCAACCCCCCAGTAGGCCAACCATGGATAAATCCAAGAAAAGAAAAAATTCAGAAGAACACAGAACGTTTAATTCAACTACAGATGCTAGTTTTGTGGCCGCTCAAGAAATAGTCAGGCACGGGAAAGGTTTTGTGGCTCCCGGTGTTTTCCTTTCTGTGGGAAACGGGTCCAAATGGCTTTTTGAGTGTTTAAGGTTGCAGACCCTTGCCATCAGTGGTGGGTTGCCCTCGGTTCGCACCGGTTCTATAGAACCGGTAGTAAAACCGGTGGGAGGCTCTGCCCACCAACCCCGACGTCATCAGAACGCGCTTGTGCAGAAGAGCGCACGCACGCGGCCCTGTTGCAAACTGATAGTAAAGGTAAGTAGAACCCACCCCTGCCTGCCATAGATACTTGTCAATGAATTTCCTTTCTCTTAGAAAATCAATTCTTTTGATTTCCCACCCCCCCTCCACTTTTCATCAGTTGTAGAGGCCTGAGGGTTGTTTTCCTAGCAGGAGACAAGGACTGTAGCTCTTATCCTATCTATTCTTATTTAAGGCCTGACACACCCACACAAGGGCCTGGAAGGAAGCCACATCTTTAATTGTACAGGCGTGTGTGCTGTGTCTCACTTAGCAGGAGCCCTTGTATGCCGTCAGGCAGGAAGGAGCTGGGGGGAGGAGGAGGAGGGAAAGATGCATGAGGACATCCAGTTCTAAGCATCTAACTTGCGGTGCTGCTGGTTGGCAAAGAACTGAGTCAACAAAAGCGAGCAAGACAGAACTGGAGGTTGAAGGAGACTTTGGCAGAGGTCCTCATATCTCAGCAGAGAGATGCAACTGATATGGTTCTTCCAAGTTGATGACAGCAGGGAGAGGGAGTTGGGGAGCTGGACAAATCCAAAAATGGATGAGGCCACCCAGTTTCTCTCTCTGACCTGACATCTATCTTTCCTTTCCTTTCCTGTTTCCTTGTTTCTCTCTCCTTTCCTTTCTTTTTTCCTTGTTTCTCTTCCTTTTCTTTCCTTTTTCCTTGTTTCTCTTCCTTTCCTTTCCTTTTTCCTTATTTCTCTTCCTTTCCTTTTTCCTTCTTTCCTTTCCTTTCCTTTTTCCTTCTTTCTCTTCCTTTCCTTTTTTCTTTGTTTCTCTTCCTTTCCTTTCCTTTTTCTTTGTTTCTCTTCCTTTCCTTTCCTTTTTCCTTGTTTCTCTTCCTTTCCTTTCCTTTTTCCTTATTTCTCTTCCTTCCTTTTTCCTTCTTTCCTTTCCTTTCCTTTTTCCTTGTTTCTCTTCCTTTCCTTTTTTCTTTGTTTCTCTTCCTTTCCTTTCCTTTTTCTTTGTTTCTCTTCCTTTCCTTTCCTTTTTCCTTATTTCTCTTCCTTTCCTTTCTTTTTTCCTTTTTTCTCTTCCTTTCCTTTCCTTTTTCCTTATTTCTCTCCTTTCCTTTTTCCTTCTTTCCTTTCCTTTCCTTTTTCCTTGTTTCTCTTCCTTTCCTTTCTTTTTCTGTTTCTCTTTCTTTCCTTTTTCTTTGTTTCTCTCCTTTCCTTTTCCCTTCTTTCCTTTCCTTTCCTTTTTCCTTGTTTCTCTTCCTTTCCTTTCTTTTTTCTTTGTTTCTCTTTCTTTCCTTTTTCTTTGTTCTCTTCCTTTCCTTTCCTTTTTCCTTATTTCTCTTCCTTTCCTTTTCTTTTTCCTTATTTCTCTTCCTTTCCTTTTCTTTTTCCTTGTTTCTCTTAATTTCCTTCCTTTCCTTTCCTTTCCTTTCCTTTCCTTTCCTTTCCTTTCCTTTCCTTTCCTTTCCTTTCCTTTCCTTTCCTTTCCCCCTTCCCGTTTTCTTCAATAGACTCTGTCTCCTTTCACACAGCTGCTTATTGGAGAAGAGATTGGTTGCCTTTGATCTACATGGAGAGGCTACTAAGACAGCAAACAAATTATCTATGTTCAAATTCTACTGGACTATTCAGATTAAATCCTTGCAGGTGCAACATTAGCTTAAAGTAACCTGATAGACAGTTCATACTTCTGGTTACGGTGATATTAAATTGGCTGCTAACCTCCAGTTTGCTAGATAGTAGAGCAGCACTATTAAGTAGATCAGTCAGCCTTCCAGAGCCCACCAGAACATGGAATGGTTCCTGCTAAAAGTGGTGCCAGTTTGCCATGGTTGGCATATCTAATCAAGGGGTCTCCATCCAATGGGGCATCCAGAGGTAGGGAATGGGGCAACAACTGGCCTCACAGCTGCCAATTAAAAACAGTCAAACTAAGTCAGGAACCTTCTGAATGCAAAGCAGAAGTTCTACTATTGGACTAGTAGACCTCTACCATGTTTTCCCAAAAATAAGCCCTGTCTTATATTTTTTTGAACCCTGAAATAAGTGCTTGGCCTTATTGCCATGCGCTCAAAAGCCCGATTGGGTTTATTATCAGGGGATGTCTTATTTTGGGGAAAACAGGGTATTTATGTTTTGATGTTGTCCATTTGTGGGGGCGGGGGTTGCAGGAGATGATTAAAATTATCCTTCTGAAATCAATAGACTTTAGCTCAGTGGTGAAATCCAAATTTTTTTACTACCAGTTCTGTGGATGTGGCTTGGTGGGTGTGGCAGGTGAAGGATACTGCAAAATCCCGATTCCCTCCCTACTCCTGGGGAAAGGATATTGCAAAATCTCCATTCCCACCCCACTCCTGGAGGAAGGATACCGCAAAATCCCCATTCCCTCCCCACTCCTGGGGAAAGGATATTGCAAAATCTCCATTCCCACCCCACTCCTGGGGCCAGCCAGAGGTCGTATTTGCCGGTTCTCCGAACTGCTCAAAATTTCCGCAACCGGTTCTTCAGAACCTGACAGAACCTGCTGGATTTCACCCCTGCTTTAGCTTCTGTGGACTCAGTTGCCTTCCCAATCAGCAAACAAACCTGTTATGGGTAGGGAGCATCCATTGCATTAAGCTACATTTAATTAGTTTTGGCTTACAGTATGTAGTATGAACCCAGGCATTCTAATCTGGAAACAAGCTTTTTTCGGGGGAAAAAAGCCCCCTCATCCAGACCTAAAAAGGGTGTGGTCTCAGAGTCAATCACTGTCTGAATGGACAATTGCTTCATCTTGTTAGAGTTGAGTCTCACTTTGCTCCTCCTCATCCACACTTGTAGCTTCCAAGTACACAGATGGACCTTCTACCACAGGGGTCCCCAACCAGCATTGGACCAGCATTGGACTGTGGCATGCTAGCAACCGGGCCATACAAGCAAGCGAAACCCCATCCATGGGATGCAGGCAGCTTTCAAAACCAAACCCCCTCCGGTCCATGGAAAAACCCCTCTCCACGGAACCAGTCCCGGGTGCCCAAAAGGTTGGTGAAAGTGGTGAAATTCAATTTTTTAAAAACTTTCGGTTCTGTGGGCGTGGCTTGGTGGGCGTGGTAGGGGCAGGATACTGCAAAATCTGCATCCCCACCCCATTCCAGGGGAAGGATACTGCAAAATCCCCATTCCCTCCCCACTCCTGGAGGAAGGATATTGCAAAATCTCCATTCCCACCCCACTCTGGGGCCAGCCAGAGGTGGTATTTGCCGGTTCTCTGAACTACGCCAAATTTCCGCTACCGGTTCTCCAGAACCTGTCAGAACCTGCTGGATTTCACCCTTGGTTGGGGGCCACTGTTCTACCACATCTCCTGGACAGCCAGGGGTAGAACTTTATAATAGGGTGTCATCATACGATGTCCCCTTAAGACTTCAGATCAGTGTTAAAGATTAAGCTGTTGTTAATCTAGTAAACTATGATTAGATGAGCTCTGGTTTAGTCCTGTTGACATAAGGACAGAGTGATGATGTTCTATCCATATAAGCTCTTTGTAAATATCAAAGTGACTACAGTACTGGAGTTGGTACAGTACTAGCACCACATTAATACGGGACTCCCAAATTCCA
Organism: Pantherophis guttatus; assembly: GCF_029531705.1. Next base: position 54,993,704 of record NW_026844064.1, on the reverse strand, counting down.
ATTCCAACTTATTTGGGTGGATTTGGGCAAGAAGTTAATTTTCTCTTGGGTGAATCCTTTTCTTCTGGTGTTTCAAGCATGGCCATTTCCTTCCTTTGAGAGCCCCATTCTTCTTTGAATTTGCACCCAGGAGAGCCATCTAGACCAACTCTTGGATTGATTCTCCTTCGGCATTAGCAGAATGAGGAGGCTGACACTCCACATCGGCAAAATCCATGCTCCACTCTGCCCAAATAAGAGAGGGGAAAAACAGGATGTTCTCCCACAGTGTTTACAGAACATTCGCCTTTTTTTTTTCACATTGAGTCTGTTCTTTTCCGAGCAAAGACAGCAGATACACTCTTGACGATATTACGGATTCCTGTGCCTTTTTTCAGGGCCAGTTTGGCCTCGCAGATGCGTTCTGCTAAGCCATGGAAGACCATGAGTGCTCCATGATAGGCTTCGGCTGCTGATACCTCATAGAACTCACAGTCCATGGAGAGGGCCAGGAGACGTCCCTCTTCACTGGAAACCTCCCGGTGATGGTGTAGATCTCGCTTGTTGCCCACAATAACAATGGGCACTTTCTCCTGGCTTGGACTTTCCTTGGCGGCTTTGATGAACTGGACTTTGGGTTGGACACTGTTGAAGCTGGCGCGGTCACAGATGCTGTAGACCAAGACAAAGCCATCAGCCCACTGGATGCGTTTATCTTTGGATGAGTTGTCCTCTGACTTCTCCTAAATAAGAAAACACATTTGGCCAATAGATTGGTTGGACCGAAAATCATAATTATTCGAGCAAATGCGGAAAACAAAAGCAGTCATGCCAATAATGGTTGGTGTCAGTGGCGAAATCCAATATTTTTTTTACTACAGGTTCTGTGGGCGTGGCTTGATGGGCATGGCAGGGGAAAGATGCTGCAAAATCCCCATTCCCTCCCCACTCCAGAGGGAAGGATATTGCAAAATCTCCATTCCAGAGGTGGGTTTCAGCAGGTTCTGACCAGTTCTGGAGAACTGGTAGCAGAAATTTTGAGTAGTTCGGAGAACCGGTACTAAAAATTCTGACTGGCCCCGCCCCCATCTATTCTCTGCCTCCTGAGTCCCAGCTGATCTGGAGGAAATGGGGATTTTGCAGTAACCTTGCTGTGGAGTGGGGTGGGAATGAAGATTTTACAATATCCTTCCCCTGCCATGCCCACCAAGCCACACCCACCAAGTCACACCTACAGAACCGGTAGTAAAAATTTTTGAAACCCACCACTGCTCCATTCCCGCTCCACTCTGGGGCCAGCCAGAAGTGGTATTTGCCGGTTCTCCGAACTGCTCAAAATTTCCGCTACCGGTTCTCCAGAACCTGTCAGAACCTGCTGGATCTCACACCTGGTTGGTGTGCTTGGCGTCATACCAAAAGTTCTGGAAAAGCATTTGGACAAAGTGGATAGAACCTCAACTCATGTATTACAAAAGCTGTGCCATTTGGGCTGTTCAGCACAAATATTATCACAATGTCTTTGGCTCTCCTAGATCCTTAGGAAGGATACGATACTAAAAACTATCTAATCCAATCAGAACTTTCTGATAGACTGCATGAAAATACTGACAACAACAACAATAGAATAAAAATTGGTACAATGTGGTTTATAAACCACAATATTCACAAGATATGTGAAATTAGGTAAAGGTAAAGGTTCCCCTTGTACATATGTGCTAGTCGTTCCTGACTCTAGGGGGCGGTGTTCATCTCCGTTTCAAAGCCGAAGAGCCAGAGCTGTCCGAAGATGTCTCTGTAGTCATGTGGCTGGCATGACTAAACGCCAAAGGCGCACGGAACCCTGTTACGTGAAATTACCAACCAGCAAATCATATTATGGCTTGGTGCAATGTGAAAGCACAACTTCTTCCAAAATGAAGTCTGTTGTGAGAGACATCTTATGTTAGCTAAAACGCAGAGAACCACATTCAGCCGGTGTTCCCAGGCTGAATGCAGTTCTCTAACTCTTTGGATATGGCCCCCAGCATCCTTCCAAAAGGATCTGCCAAATCGTAACATGTCAGAAGGTGAAAATTCCTGATTGCATCGGAAACATTCACATAATTGTACTTAATTAATGTAATTTAATTTTCATTAAATTGAAATTAAAAGTCACACCCAGGTTTTATTCTCACTTTTTCTTCCCCAAGCCTTTTTTGGGAGTTAAGCATCGACATACGACTATGTGGTTGCTTGAACTGAAAAGGAAACTGACCTCAAAATTAAACCAAAGTATAGGTAAGTAGCCAGGAGCAGTGGTGAAATCCAAAATTTTTCCCTACCGGTTCTGCGGGCATGGCTTGGTGAATGTGGCAGAATCCTCATTCCGTCCCCACTCCTGGGGGAAGGATATTGCAAAATCTCCATTTCCACCCCACTCCTGGGGGAAGGATACTGCAAAATCTCCATTCCCACCCCACTCTGGGGCCAGCCAGAGGTGGTATTTGTCGGTTCTCCAAACTACTCAAAATTTCTGCTACCGGTTCTCCAGAACCTGTTAGAACCTGCTGGATTTCAAAACTGGGCCAGGAGGCATTTAGATAACAACAAATTCACCCCTCAAAGGATGCAAAAGGAAGGATATTTTTTTATATATAAAACCAACCAGCATGGAGTTTTTATCACGTTCTATATTCTTCCATCCTTCAATAGTGAAGAACTATGTTATATATGTCAACTCAAGGGCCTTAGATGTAAGATAAGCTGCTTTGGAATGTACGGGAGTGCAAACACACTACTTATCTGGAACTCATTAAGGGAACTATGTCTTTTTCCAGGCTGATGCAGGCATGGGTGCTTTAGGTAAAGGTAAAGGTTCCCCTCGCACATATGTGCTAGTCGTTCCCAACTCTAGGGGGCAGTGCTCAGCTCCGTTTCAAAGCCGAAGAGCCAGCGCTGTCCGAAGACGTCTCCGTGGTCATGTGGCCGGCATGACTCAACGCCAAAGGTGCACGGAACGCTGTTACCTTCCCACCAAAGTTGGTCCTTATTTTTTCTACTTGTATTTTTTACGTGCTTTCAAACTGCTAAATTGGGAGAAGCAGTAATGGGAACTCACTCCGTTATGCAGCACTAGAGATTCGAACCGCTGAACTGCTGACCTTTGGATCGACAAGCTCAACGTCTTAGCCACTGAGCCACCGCGTCCCCTATGCTTTAATGAGTTTCCAAAAAAAAGTCTTGTGTTTGCGCAGCCATTTATTCTCAAAATCCTCTTCTAAAACGAAGCGATGCACAACCCTACTGGAGATATTTACCTTATTAGTCTTTGAATGGTCATTAGCTCCAAAACAACAATGCAGGAGGAGGGGAAGAATGATTTTATTAGGCAGGTATTTTGTGATTGAAAGGTAACTGTAGAACTCCGTTGGACTATACATGCACCCAAATACAGACACCCATTCATATTTATAGTGATCCTTGCTTCCTTACCTGCGAGCAAGGAATGTCCCAGATGTGGAAAAGAATCTCTTTGCCTTCTATTGCCAAACTGTGAGTGTAGACAGACTCTGGGTTGGAAAAAGCAGAAAGTTCAGGTTGCCGCAAGCCATTCTCAAGAAATCCTTCCTTCCTTCCATGTATTCCATGTATAACCAATTTCGCTGTATACATGATGTACAATATGACAATAAAGGCTGTACTATATTTCCTCTTGGGCCTCTCTCTTTGAGCAGCTTTGGGTGTAAGGAGAGGACAGCTCCACAGAGCAAAGCCTGAGAGTTTTACACACAGCATGCATTTGCCCAACCCCTGCATGATTTGCCCTGATTGAGTTGTTTGGATGAGAAAAAAAGATACAACAGGCACTCTAAAGACCACACGCAGAGGAGTACCCAGTCTGCCAGAGAAAAGTTCCCTGAAGATGGGCTCCAGCATGAGTCCGAAGACAAAACGTCAGGTCCCGGTGACTGACCCAGATTGGATCCTGCAACAATATCCTGGGACATGTATGTTTGCCTTCATTTGTGAAAAAAGATATCTCTGTATATGTGTATGTACTGTATGTGTTATGTTTCTATCTATTATCAATCTGTCTACAGTGTCTGTCTGCCTCACTATCTGCCTAACTGCCTAACTGTCTGTCTGTCTGTCTGTCTATCTATCTAAAATAGAATAGGAATAGGAATAGGAATAGGAATAGGAATAGGAATAGGAATAAGAATAGGAATGGAATAGAATTAGAATTAGAATTAGAATTAGAATTAGAATTAGAATTAGAATTAGAATTGGAATTGGAATGGAACAGAACAGAACAGAACAGAACAGAATAGAATAGAATAGAATAAATTCTTTATTGGCCAAGTGTGATTGGACACACAAGGAATTTGTCTTGGTGCATACGCTCTCAGTGTACATAAAAAGACAAGATACATTCGTCAAGAATCATAAGATACAACACTTAATGATAGTCATAGGGTACAAATAAGCAATCAGGAAACAATATCAATATAAATCGTAAGGATACTAGCAACAAGGTTACAGTCATACGGTCATAAGTGGGAGGAGATGGGTGATAGGAACAATGAGAAGATTAATAGTAATGCAGTCTTAGTCAATAGTTTGACAGTGTTGCGGGAATTATTTCTTTAGCAGAGTGATGGCATTCAGGAAAAAACTGTTCTTGTGTCTAGTTGTTCTGGTGTGCAGTTCTCTATAGCATCGTTTTGAGGGTAAGTCTATCTATCCATCTATCTATCTATCTATCTATCTATCTATCTATCTATCTATCTATCTATCATCTGTCTCCTGCAGAACTGGAGTGTCTGATCCAAGTACCAAAATGTTTTGTTTCAGTTTATCCTTAACAACAATCCTATGAAAGAGAAATAGGATTTAGCTGAAGACAAACTAATGAGCCCCATGGTTGAGACCCCTGCATTTTTCCAGTCCCAGTTCAACACCCTAACACATGTCCTGTGCTGGCTTTTCATTGGTCTTCTTTAAAAAAAAATTTTTTTCACCATCTAAGTGTGATATTACATATGTGGTGGACATATCTAGGAGCCAGAAACTATTGCAGTAGAATTAAAACATGGTTAGAAGAAAGGCTTCAACAACATATTGACTTAAACTCGGAGCTGTTCCTATTGGGTATCCTACCAGAGAAAATTAGTAAAGAAAATATATGTTTGATTATACATGTAATAACCGCAGCGAGGATAGTATTTGCGCAAAGATGGAAAGCAGAGAAAATCCCTTCAGAAGGAGAAGTAATCAAGAAAACTTTAGACTGTGCAGAAATGAATAGATTGACTTTGATAATTAAAGAAAGAGAGGATATGGAATATTTTGAGATATGGAGACAATTTTACTATTGGTTTTATTTATTTATTTATTTATTGGTTCAATTTATATGCCGCCCTTCTCCAGAGACTCAGGGCAGCTGAGTAATGCACAATGCGCTAAGCAATAGCCTTCATACTTTTGTATATACCTGCTTAGTAGGGCTTTCGGGGCCCCCCTAAGCAGTGTTCTTTTTTTATACAAAGTCATCTTATTGCCCCCACAATCCGGGACCTCATTTTACCTACCTCGAAAGGATGGAAGGCTGAGTCAGCCTTGAGCCTGGTGAGATTTGAACTCGCAGTAATTGCAGGCAGCTGGTGCTACTTAACAGCACTTTAGTCTGCTGCGCCACCAAGGGCTCTTAATAGTTAGAGAAGAGATATAGATAAATGTATTAATAGTAACCAAGAGAATGTTATAATAATTGAATGGTGGGGAGAATGTTGTAACAAAGGAATGGAAAATATTAAGAAAGGATGAAGAAAGGAGGAGCAATAAGAAGAAGAAGTCACCGAAGAAACACCTAGATGACGCACTGAACGACTGATTATGTATTGTGTGTTTGTTTGTGTATAAAATAAAAAAAAATGACAAAAAAAAAATAAGTGTGATATTAGATTGGTTAATTTCATGGCAGAAGGAAAGAAAGAGCATTTTGTCTTCAAACAAGCTGGTGACCAAGCCAAGATTTGCTTGATAATGGTTTTAAATAAACCACAAGTGACTGTATTTGCACATTCCATTAAGTCAGTGTTTCTCAACCTTGGTAACTTGAAGATGGGTGGACTTCAACTCCCAGAATCCCCCCAGCCAGCGCTGCTGGCTGGGGGATTCTGGGAGTTGAAGTCCACCCATCTTCAAGCTACGAAGGTTGAGAAACACTGCACTAAGTCAAATGAAACAAATCGTCCTTACCTGGAAAAAATATAAACTATGGCTTATAGCTTACCAATATTATTGTGCACTTATCTGAACATGTTTTACATAAATAATGTTCCTTTAAAATGAAAGGGTCTGAAGATGACATACGGTGAGCAGACCCGGCTTTTTTCAGCCTAATTTCGTCTTTTGGGGGTATTGCTTTAAAATAAGAGTTATTTTCCTTTTGGACAAGATGTATAAAGCTTGCTAATGGCTTGGCTAAATTGGCCTGGGGTTTGTTTAGATTCTACCTCAAGCGTTCTGAAAATACCCGCTGTGATCTTAAAATAATCATTTATCACTTCAGAGTTTCATGTGATCTTGGTCAATTACTGTGCTGCTTAAATTGGTGCTGCTCAGTTCCCCCACTCTTAGCATTTTGGGGGGAAAAAAAACATCTCTTTTGCTGGGATTTTAAATGCTAAACGATTTTGAAGCCTAAGGAACTGTTGATTTGAAATTGCGTTTTAAAACTTTAATCCATCTTCTTTTTCAAGTTGTTAGCCATTTTACATATGTGGTCATATAGCATCTATGGCATGATGTATGTCATATGTGACATGAAAACATCATCATTGGCATCCTTCCGTCTCAAGAGACTATGGTATCGTGCTCTGGAAAGAGGTCCTAAAACAGCATCTAGTGTTGACTAAAAAGGCCAATTCGATATGAAAACAGTATTCCAGTATTTGAGGGGCTGCCACAAAGAAGAGAGGGTTAGCTTATTCTCCAAAGCATCAGAAGGCAAGTCAAGAAATAAAGGATGGAAACTAATCAAGGAGAGAAGCAACCTGGAATTAGGGAGAACAATTAACCAGTGGAACGGCTTGCTTTCAGAAGTTATGGGCGCTCCATCACTGGAGGCTTTTAAGAGGAGACTGGACAGTCACTTGTCTGAATTGTATAGGGTCTCCTGCTTGAGCAGGGGGTTGGACTAGAAGATCTCCGAGGTCCCTTCCAAATTCCTTGTGTGTCACACTTGGCCAATAAAGAGTTCTATTCTATTCTATTCTATTCTATTCTATTCTATTCTATTCTATTCTATTCTATTCTATTCTACTCTACTCTACTCTACTCTACTCTACTCTACTCTACTCTATTATTCTATTCTATTCTATTCTATTCTATTCTATTCTATTCTATTCTATTCTATTCTATTCTATTCTACTCTACTCTACTCTACTCTATTCTTTCTGTTCTATTTCTATTTCTATTCTATTCTATTCTATTCTACTCTACTCTACTCTACTCTTTTCTGTTCTATTTCTATTTCTATTTCTATTTCTATTTCTATTTCTATTTCTATTTCTATTCTATTCTATTCTATTCTATTCTGCTCTACTCTACTCTATTCTATTCTTTCTGTTCTATTTCCATTTCTATTCTATTCTATTCTATTCTATTCTATTCTATTCTATTCTATTCTATTCTATTCTACTCTACTCTACTCTACTCTATTCTTTCTGTTCTGTTCTATTTCTATTTCTTATTCTATTCTATTCTATTCTATTCTATTCTATTCTATTCTATTCTATTCTATTCTATTCTATTCTGAAAGCCATAGATGCTAATCAAAAGAAACAAATGATTTAATCAAGGATAAACAGGGCAGCATTTTTAGTTCGCTTTTCATGTCCCTATGAATTTCCTTTCTTCCCTATCACCCCCTAACCCCAACCTTGACTATTTTAAGATGTGTGGACAGCAAGTCTGACTGGGGAATTCTGGGCGTTAAAGTCCAGATATGTTAAAGCAACCAAGGTGTTAAAAACACTGCCCTCCCCAAAAGATATTCCTGAGGGGTTTCTTGTGGGTGTCCAATGCGATGGTCCATCCATCACCCACCGTTCCCAGGATGAAAGAGATTATTAACCAGCTCCAAAATTGTGTAAAGGTCCGAACACTCACCCATGTCTCCATATTCCCCAATAAACCTTTTGGTAAGGAAACGCACCGTCAGAGCTGTGAAATAGAGTGGGAGTTGAAACTGTTATATAGAACAGATGGGGCAGGAGGAGGAATGGAAAAGGATGTTATCATTCAACAGCAAAAAAATAATAATTGGAAGCTGTTCGCTCCCCCACCCCACATTAAAAATAAAACCAGCTTCCGAATCAAATTCAAATATTTAAAGACCCGTGTCCTCAAAATTTACCTCTGTACCGTAACACGTTACCCTATTTTTTTATGTTTCATGTAGACCCTGAAAATTTATTTTCAATGGAAAATAACGCTCAAACTTTTGTAGAATCCATGTTTTCAGCACTCTCCAAGTTATTCCATTTTTGCAGAGCTGAAAATTAATTGCCCTAAAAAGCGATCAGCTCGTTTGCAACCCTATATGTCTGCCTCAAATTTTTGCTTATCATCCTAAACACATTTAGGCATTATTCTAGACTTACTTACTCAATGATAAACCCACATATTATTTTTTTTTGTGGGGGGGGAGTGGAGGGGAAAGGAAGCTCAAAAATTCCCTTTCGTCCCAAACACATCTTAAGGTTGGCAACTTACAAAAAGCACATAATGTGCAAATCCGATCATAACATCTCAGCTCAGAAGGTTAAGAGATCCAGATTGTGGCTGGGCAGAAGAGCTCTGAATTCAACAAGACTCACTCGGTCTTAAACATGCAGATAATTGCAATGGAAGCGCTGTGGAAGATCAGAATTGTGACCAGTGGTGTGAGGTAAAGGTAAAGGTTCCCCTGGCACATATATGCTAGTTGTTCCCGACTCTAGGGGGCGGTGCTCATCTCCGTTTCAAAGCCGAAGAGCCAGCGCTGTCCGAAGACATCTCCATGGTCATGTGGCCGGCATGACTCAACGCCAAAGGCACACGGAACGCTATTCCCTTCCCACCAAAGATGGTCCCTATTTTTCTACTTGCATTTTTTACGTGCTTTCGAACTGCTAGGTTGGCAGAAGCTGGGACAAGTCATGGGAGCTCACCCCATTTACGCGGCACTAGGGATTCGAACCGCTGAACTGCTGAACTTTTGATCGACAAGCTCAGCATCTTAGTCACTGAGCCACTGCAACCAGTGGTGTGAACATCCACCGTGATTCCCTTTCGCTCTTCTGCAGCGCTTACGGGATCTGACAAGGTTAGTAATTTGTTTGGTTAATGAAGCAGAGAACTGTTTAGCCACATATAAATAGTATTACTCATTAAATGTTGCAGCATTGCATTTTACCTGTCTACCGTTTCTGGGCAGGGCACCTTTCACTTTTCATTGATACCCTGCACATTGAAGCTTGCATTGCATGTTTGCAAGTTTCTTTCTGTGGGTTTTTTTTTTTTAAAAAGCGGAGAGAGATTATTTCACAGCCTAGAATAGCAAACGCCCTGGAGTAGTTTTGTCGCCAACTTACCTGACTTTCCCACGCTGTCTGCTCCTAGGACCACCACGTTGGCTTCCATTTTCACAGGGGTAGAAGTGGAGACCTCTGCCCCAGGCTGGTGGTCAGGAGTGAAGCTGGCACTCCTGCGAAGGGGGATTCGGAGGACCATTGATAAAGATCTCTTCTTTCGTCCAGACTATATCAGCTGGGGAAACTGTTTCAGCTGTTTTCCCCCGTTCAGTCAAAAGAAGAATGAGTCTTTCTCACTTGCCACCAGTGGGAGTTATTTGCATGGATCATACCAAGCCAGAGGAACCAAAGGGGTTCCCTTCCTGGAAACTACTAACCAACATATTCTTAAGAGCAATAAAACCAGAATGTCAGTGGTCATCACTCAGTTAACAAATCTAGCAGGCTAATTCTACTCCACCCCACATCCATGGATAGAATGAAAATTAACGATGGACAGGACCCACCTTAGAGCAGCTAAAGGATTCGGGTGGGACTCATAGTCTTCTGTATCTGTAGGAACTCAAGTCTTTTCGGTGTGTTGCACACACTTCCCATACAGGGTGGGGCTCCAGTGAGCCAGTTAACCAATCTTCAAAGTGCACAGGCAGAGCAATAGGTCTATGCAGAGAAGCCACGCCACGAGAGTCACATACAGTGTATTCATGTAAGGTAGGAATCCGTAAGCAGGTTGGGCTGGCCCTAGGTTTTGCAAGAGGCAATTTCAGGCCAACATATTACTTTATTTTATTTTTTTTAAAAAATTAATTTGATATTTATCTGCCAGGCTTCAGGAGGAGAAAGTTCCTAGTTTCAGTGTCCCTGGTTCCATTTGGTCATATTTTCCACCTTGTAAAGCAGTCCCGTTATTCTACTACAGGCAGCCAGTATCTTGAATCAAGCCCGCCTTATTATTTCTGGCTTTTGAGATGAGCAACCTTTCTGCTATCTAAATCAGGGGTCCACAGCAGACGTGAAATCCAGCAGATTCTGACAGGTTCTGGAGAACCGGTAGCAGAAATTTTGAGTTATTTTGGAGAACTGGTAGCGGAAATTTTGAGTAGTTCAGAGAACTGGCGAATACCACCTTTGGCTGGCCCCCGAGTGGGGTGGGAATGGGATTTTGCAATATCCTTCCCCTGGAGTGGGGTGGGAATGGAGATTTTGCAGAATCCTTCCCCTGCCATGCCCACCAAGCCACATCACACCACGCCCACCAAGCCACGCCTCTGTTTCTGCCTCTGGCCCATTGACAAACGTGGGGGGAGGCAGGGAGCTGCTTTGTCTTTAAAACATGTTTCTCCATTCCTCATTCATGGAAATATAATATTCTGCCTTTTTAATATTTCCTAAAATATTTCATTCTTCTAGGAGAGGGGTGGGCGCTAACTTCCCACACTAGTTATTGCATTAGCCCATCTCTTTGGTACAATACTATTTCTATCACAGTTATGCACGATAGGAACACAGCTTCATGCGCTATGTTGCATCTTTCTAGTTTTGAAATCACATTATTTCCAAAATAAACCTTGTAAAAAGGTTTACTAAGAAAGCCACAGCTCTTTAAATAAGCGTTTGTATGTCTGTTTTCTCCTCTTCCTTTTTAAGGAACTAAGGGGCAGGTTCCCCCATCACCCATGGTTTATTTATTGGCTAAACCTGGCTGATCGTGGCTTATTGAAGGAATGTTGCTAACTGAAGCTGGAGAAAAAAAAGGGGCCCAGCGTGTTTTGTCACGTAAAGCATTCAGCTGCCTCCTCTGCCACTGCTTTTTAAAAGTGATTATATAGGAAAGATAATAAAACGGGGGAAAAATATACATATTTAGAGTATAGTAGATATGTAAATATTGTATATATTATACTAACAAGCAATGAGGGAATAAGAATGTATATGTATAAAACAACAGGCTCATGGATAAGTTGAAATTAAGAAAAAATTCCGATATCGGAAAGCTGTAAAAGTGTAATTGTGATTTTAAATGTTAAAATCGCTTTTTAAGAGCTAAATCCTGGTGTTTTTTTTTTTTTTTTTTTTGAATAGCTGGAGAAGTGGCTCCTTTTTCAAATGCAGGAAGGAAGGTGGATCTGTTGTTCCTCACTTTTATATACATACATACAAACATACATACATACACACACACACATACACGTTTTCTTTTCGTAGGTTTTTATGTGTATTTCTCTTTAGCCAGGTTCTTCCTACGTAAACCAAGATTTTTATGCAGCCCTAGTGGATTGGGATTTCACTGAACTAGGGCTGCATAAAAATCTTGGTTTATGTAGGAAGAACCTGGCTAAAGAGAAAAATATATATATATAAATATATGTGTGTGTGTTTTCTTTTCTTTTCATAGGCCTTTATGTGTATTTCTCTTTAGCCAGGAATTTCTCTTTAGGTAGGAAGAACCTGAAAAAGGAGCCACTTATTCCCCCTCAAAAAATCCAGGATTTAGCTCTTAAAAACCAGAGGCGCCTCGAGAATTCCCTCCGTCTTCCTAGCGCGCATTTCACAATAAAAATCAAAACTTTCTCTCTCTCTCTTTTTTTCTTCCCTTCAGTCGCGTCCGATTCTCCCTTCCTCTCCCTACCCCAGGGTCCGATTCTCTTCCCTGCGGTTTTCGGGGTCCCTTTGAAGGACCAAGCGGGCAAGACTTTTCAGAAGTCCAAAAAATAAAATAAAATAAAAATAAAGCATTCAAAATGAAAAACTACCCTTGTCCTAAATGGCAAAGAGACCCGTCTCACAAAACTCTTCGAGTCAACAAAGAGGCTATGAACGCTGCTAGTACAGAGGCGTCGCAGGCTTGCGGGCAGGACAGGTTTTACACCGAAGGGGAAAAGGAAAAAAAAATTAAAAATAAAACCCCAGATCGCCCGAGAGAATTTTTTTTCCCCGTCCCGGAGCGAACAAGCAAAGCCAGGCTGCGTCCATCGCCCCCGTTCGCCTTCAAAGAGGAGGCAGAGGATGCGCTTCCTTTCCAAGGAGGAGCCTTCCTCACTCCCATCCCATTCCCCTCCCAGATGTTGATGCAGGACCCGTTCCCGGCATGCTTTTCCACTGGAGCTGCTGGGAACTGTAGTTCGCCAACATCTGGAAAAAAAACGAAACGGTCCCGTTTGCTTTCCAGATGCGTCCTGCAGTCCGGCTCTGGAGAGAGCAGTTGCTCCATCTTCTTCCCAGAAATAGCGGCGCGTACTGGACCCAGAATTTCCCTCTTCCTCCTCCTCCTTCCACCCTTTTCCTCCCCCCAAGCCCTTCCTCGGACGGAGAGGGGGGTGAAGGAGCCGCCCCTTGACGCCATAGCTCCGCGTCGGCTATCCCAGGACTTGGGGGGCGGGTGGGGAGAGATTGTGGTTGGCAAGGAGGAGACTGGCATAATAAGGTGAGTCGGGACCCAGAGGCGCTCTCTCTTTTTGGATACAGGATGCCTCTGAGCCTATGGAGAGGACTCGGGGATTGTCCTTGGGAAGGGAGTGGAAGGACCGAAGAGATGGGGTCCAACAGACCAGCTTCTACCCTAGAATAGAATAGAATAGAATTTTTTATTGGCCAAGTGTGATTGGACACACAAGGAATTTGTCTTTGGTGCATAGGCTCTCAGTGTACATAAAAGAAAAGATACATTTGTCAAAAATCCTAAAATACAACACCTAATGATAGTCATAGGCTACAAATAAGCAATCGGGAAACAATCAATATAAATGGTAAGGGTACCAGCAACAAGGTTACAGTCATGCAGTCATAAGTGGGAGGAGGTGGGTGATGGGAACGATGAGAAGATTAATAGTAATGCAGACTTAGTGAATAGTTTGACAGTGTTGAGGGAATTATTTGTTCAGCAGAGTGATGACGTTCGGGAAAAAACTGTCCTTGTGTCTAGTTGTTCTGGTGTGCAGTGCTCTATAGCATCTTTTTGAGGGTAGGAGTTGAAACAATTTATGTCCAAGATGCGAGGGGTCTGTAGATATTTTCGCAGCCCTCTTTTTGACTCCTGCAGTTTACAGGTCCTCAATGGAAGGCAGGTTGGTAGTAATTGTTTTTTTTTTCCCCTGCAGTTCTAATTATCCTCTGAAGTCTGTGTCTGTCTTGTTGGGTTGCAGAACCAAACCAGACAGTTATAGAGGTGCAGATGACAGACTCAATCATTCCTCTGTAGAACTGAATCAGCAGCTCCTTGTCCACAGTTCCCATCCTTGGGACTAGAGATGCTGCAGGTCCCACCTTCTATTTTTGAGTCTATCTTCCTCTTAGATCTTGGGAATATCATGGGACTAGACAAGAAGAGCCGAGGAGCTGCCTACACAGCTACACCTATGCGAGGTACTAATACCACTCTGTAAAGCCTTAGTAAGACCACACCTAGAGAACTGCATCCAGTTTTGGTCACCACACTATATAAAAAAAGATTTTTTGAGACTCTAGAAAAAAGTGCAGAGAAGAGCAACCAAGAGGATTAGGGGACTGGAGGCTAAAACATACAATGAACGGTTGCAAGAACTGGACATGGCTAGTCTAGTGAAGAGAAGGACCAGGGGAGACATGATAGCAGTCTCCAATATTTGAGAGGCTGCCACAGAGAGGAGCGGGGGTCAAGCTATTTTCCAAAGCACCTGAAGGCCAGACAAGGAATAATGGATGGAAACTAAACAAGGAGAGAATCAACCTAGAAATAAGGAGAAATTTTCTGACAGTGAGAACAATCAACCCATGGAACAGAAGTTGCCTCCAGAAGTTGCGGGAGCTTCATCACTGGAAGCTTTCAAGAAGAGACTGGATTGCCATCTGTCAGAAATGGTGTAGGGTCTCCTGCTTGGGCAGGAGGGTTGGACTAGATGACCTACAAGGTCCCATCCAACTCTGTTAATCTGTTGTTGTTATTATTCTGTTGTGATTACCTCTTTCTTTCTTTCCCTAGCAGAGAGATGGTTCCTTCTTTTGTCTGGTGTCTCTCTTGACTTCCTGCCTTGGCCAATCATGGGTCTGAAAGCTAAGGCCCAGCCCTTGATGGAAGAGACCCCGGTCAGGGTAGCCGTGCGCATTCGACCATTGTTGCCCAAGGAACAGTTACACGGGCACCAGATCTGCCTCCAGGGAGACCCCGAGAAGAAGGAAGTGACTCTGGGCCACACCCGACATTTCCAGTTCGACACAATCTTCACCGAAATATCAGACCAGGTGTCTGTCTACGCCACCTGTATCCAACCGCTGGTGGAAGCGTTCCTGGAAGGCTTTAATGTCACCGTCTTTGCTTACGGCCAGACGGGCTCGGGGAAGACCTACACCATCGGAGAAGCACGCGTCTGTAAGTTCCCTGGTTTTCTTGCATAAGTTAAGTCCTTTAAAGTTTCTTAGTTTAGAAGGCATGAATACAGGTAGTCAGTGCAGGTGTGCTGAACTGCAACATCCAACCAATAGAGTCCAACTTTTCTGCAAATGGCCAAATTGGGGAAGGTTGCCCTGATATAAGCACATCCTGCGTTTGTAGGGTTGCCCTTTTTGGATTACCCAAAATGTTTTAGTGCTAAACGTTATGGGTGACTTCAGATTTTAAAAATCCGTGTCCATGAAAGTCGTCCACTTTCATATTGGTCACTGTCACTGACAGTTTTTTTTGTTTCTCTGGTTGCTATACAAACTTGGGTAAATAACTTGCATACTGTATTCTTCCATTCTTCCTTCCCCCCTCCTTCCCTCCCTCCTCTAGTTTGTTGAAAGCAACCCTGAAAACACTCTTGTTTTCTTATTAATGTATGCACTGCTTATATATCCTGTGCAATGCGCTTTCTTCAAAGCACTGCCAAACCCATGTGCCAGTGGTGGAATTCAATTTTTTTTTACTACCGGTACTGTGGGCGTGGCTTGGTGGGCATGGTGTGGCTTGGTGGGCGTGGCAGGGGAAGGATATTGCAAAATCTCCATTCCCACCTCACTCCAAGGGACGTTAAACTCTGAAATGTTATTTCTGTTTTCCTCTTAGGTTTTCTTACTGCTCTTTTTAAAATTGTTTTAATTGTTTTAATCTGTAAAAATGAAGTGTTTTAATATTGGGTGTGACCGGCCATATGCTAAATAAAATAAATAAATCCAAGGGACGGTTACTGCAAAATCCCCATTCCCACCCCACTCTGGGGCCAGGCAGAGGTGGTATTTTCCAGTTCTCCGAACTACTCAAAATTTCCGCTACCGGTTCTCTAGAACCTGCTGAATAGCATCCCTGCTATGTGCCCTTGTTAGAAGGTCTACCTTTGGTGGAAATGTGAGCATGTGTGCCAGGGGTGTCTCCAAGAACACAACAGTTCAGCTGCATCAGACCATTTCCCTTAGGGAGGGGATACACCCTGCTTGCAGCCAGTGCCTCTAATCACTCCATTTTTGCTTCTCTGGTTGCTATACAAACTTGCTATAACTTGCGTACTGTATTCTTCCATTCCTCCTTCCCTCCCTCCTTCCTTCCTCTAGTTTGTTGAAAACAACCCTGAAAACACTCTTGTTTTATTATTAATTTATGCACTGCTTAATTTATGCAGTGCCTCTAACAACTCCATTTCTCCCATCCAGCTTCCATCAATGAGGATGAGCAGGGCATCATCCCTCGCGCCATGGCTGAGGCCTTCAAGCTGATGGATGAGAACGATCTGCTCAATTACACTGTCCGCGTGTCTTACCTGGAAGTGTACAAGGAGGAGTTCCGAGATTTGTTGCAGGTGGACACGGCCAGCAAGGACATCCAGATATGGGAAGATGACCGGGGAAATACAGGTATAAGCCAAAGGACTCTTCTCTCCCCCTCCACCCTTCGTCCATAAGGAACCCCTTAGGACCGTGATGCTGCAAGCCGTCGCCCCAGTTGCATGCGCTTGTGCTTCCTGCCAGCCAGCTGGTCTTTGGGTCTCTGCTGCGCATGCCCAGGGGGGGCGGTGTGCATGTGGGGGGCATATGCGGTGGGGTGGGGGGCATGCAGGGGGCCCGCACACATGCATGGGGGTGGGGCACATGCGGGGGGGCGTGTGTGCATTGCGTTTTGTGGGTTCGGGGTGCGCACATGCATTCACATGCATGCGCACACTTTGGGCCCTCAGTCTGGAAAAGGTTAGCCACCACTGCCTTAGGACATGTGTTTTTCCTTCTTTGTAAGAGTCTGATAGCACAGTTTGTTGCTCAAAGTTTGGGGCCAGAGAAGTAGTTTTCAACATCTGTCTCTTGCTAAGCGTTCAATTGTCCAGTATGATTTTTGGAAACTGATTTGGCTATTTCCCCCCTCTTTTTTTGTTATTGTCCCCTATGTGTTGTTGTTACTATGGTTGGTTGCACAGTCAACCAGATGTTTAGATTGGATTTGGCACTTTTATCCATCTTTTGAGTCCTTCCCAAAGATCAGGGGGTAGCATATGTTGCTATTTGCTGGTGTTAAGGGCATCGTCACAGGATGTAAGCTGTTCTAAGTAAAGCTGCCTTTTGCAATTGATGGAAGGTGATTCTGTCAATGCCGATGGTGGTCTAAGTGGGCCTGCAGTTGTTTTGGGATTGCACCTGGGGTAGCTGTTACTATCGGTACTATATTATCCACTTCTTTCATTATTGTCCCTCTTTTTTTAAAAATCATGGCTGCCAGAATAGTATATAAAATTCTGGGAAAGATTGCCTGCTTTGTTTTAGTACATTAACAACTTTTGCTTCTCTTTCCTAATTTTATTGTTTCCTTGGCACAAAGATGTGTTGTGAAACTAGACGCCGCAGTACCATTTTTGCACAGTGATTTACCCTAATATAAAATTGTTGAATCACAGACGAGGCCAAAGCAGCCACTGAGTAAGGGCAGAGAAGTTTTGAATCCATACCTGCCTTGTTCAAGAGCTACATTCTCTCCTCATATCATCTGGGGTGGTTGTTAGCTATGGCTCAACCATCTTGGCTGGGTTTTTACCAGCTTCCTTTCTCATGTTGATCTAGGACAGGGGTCGGCAATCTTAAACACTCAACACTTAAACACTTACTTACGAGACCACCTTCTGCCTCCGATAACCTCCCACCGGCCAACACGCTCCCACAGAGAGGGCCTCCTCGGGGTGCCGTCTGTCAGGCAATGTCGGCTGGCGACCCCCCGGGGAAGAGCCTTCTCTGTGGGGGCACCTGCCCTCTGGAATGAGCTACCCCCAGGGATACGACTAATCCCGGACCTCCGGACCTTCCGCCGGGCCCTGAAGACTTTTTTATTTCAGCAAGCCGGGCTGGGTTAAATTTTTAATTGGGTAAATTTTATGGGTAAGGGGTTTTAAATTGGAGAAGCCAAAAATAGTTTAATTTTGTTTTAATGTATTTTAATATTTGTATTGTGTGTTTTTAATTCTGGCTGTTCACCGCCCCGAGTCCTTCGGGAGAGGGGGCGGTATAAAAATTTAATAAATACTAAAAAAAAATACTAAAGAGCCATTTGGATCCGTTTCCCACAGAAAAGAAAACATCGGGAGCCACAAAACCTTTCCCATGCCTGACTATTTCCTGAGAGGCCCCAGAACTAGCATATGTAGTTGAATTAAACGTTCTGTTTTCTTGGCTTACCGGGAGATCGAAAAGCTCAATAAATCACATGCCGGGGGGTATCGCACATTGGCGGTTGTAACGCATATTTTGAGCGACAGGGAGCCACAGCAGAGGGTTGAAAGACCCACATGTGGCTCCAGAGCCGCAGGTTGCTGACCCCTGATCTAGGACGAAGATTGCTATGTTCTGAATCGAATTTTATGAGAAGTTAACCAGGTGTATCTTTGAAACCACGATTAGATAAAGCATGGTTTATTACCACAAGGGAGCCCAGTCTCTTTCTTTCCTTCTCTTGTTGCAGTGCTGCACGGGGTGAAGGAAACTGAAGTGGAAGGTCTGGATGAGGTTCTGAGCTTGCTGGAAATGGGCAACGCAGCCAAGCACACGGGAAGCACCCACCTCAACAGGAGGTCCAGTCGTTCCCACACCATCTTCACCGTGACCATGGCACGAAGACAGAGCAGCAACTGTCTCACTCGCTTCGCCTGCCCAGAGAAGACTTTGGTGGCACCAAATTCTGGGCAGGTTCTGAAGTCCAAGTTTCACTTTGTGGATCTGGCCGGTTCTGAGCGGGTGGTGAATTCGGGGTGTACTGGGGACAGGCTGAAGGAGACAATCCAGATCAATGCCAGCCTCTTGGCCTTGGGCAACGTCATCAGTGCCCTCGGAGACCCCCGCCGGAAAAGCAGCCACATCCCGTATCGGGATTCCAAAATCACCAGGTAGTCTCCTCCTGATTCCTCACCGTTAGGATGTACTCTTATCCTCTTACCTGCTTTGCTGTTGGTTGTGTTCAAATCAAATCACGTTTATTACCGTCAGAGACCAGAACAAATATTTTTTTAGTATTTAATGACTATGGGCCTCACAGTTTATGGATTGTTATTATAGTACAGTTTAATATACTATATACTATATTATATACATTATATATATATTATAGTTTATAGTTTAAGGGACGCGGTGCCTCAGTGGCTAAGACACCGAGCTTGTTGATCAGAAAGGTCGGCAATTCAGCAGTTCAAATCCCTAGTACTGCGTAATGGGGTGAGCTTCCGTTACTTGTCCCAGCTTCTGCCAACCTAGCAGTTAAAATTGATTTGAAGTTAAAGGTTAAGGTTCCCCCACACATGCATGCTAGTTGTTCCTGACACTAGGGGACGGTACTCATCTCCGTTTCAAAGCCGAAGAGCCAGCGCTGTCCAAAGACGTCTCCGTGGTCATGTGGCCGGCATGACTCAACGCCAAAGGTGCATGGAACGCTGTTACTTTCCCACCAAAGGTGGTCCCTATTTTTCTACTTGCATTTTTTTTACATGCTTTCGAACTGCTAGGTTGGCAGAAGCCAGGACAAGTAACAGGAACTTACCCTGTTACGCAGCATTAGGGATTCGAACCACTAAACTGCCAACCTTTCGATCGACAAGCTCAGCATCTTAGCCACTGAGCCACTGCATCCCTAAAACCTAAGAACTGCATAAATAATGAACTTCAAGGCCACCGTTGTTTTCATTTACAGCCTCCGATAGTTTTTTCCTTCCCAAGAGCTACTCATGACCCAAAAATAAGAACTGAATCTCATTGTTCCTTCTTTAAGCATGATTCCTCCCGCTCTACTTCAGTCTTGCTAATATGAGGTCCTGCTCTGGTTTCAGAATCCTGAAAGGCTCCTTAGGTGGGAATGCCAAAACCGTGATGATTGCCTGCGTCAGCCCTTCCTCCTCCGACTTCGATGAGAGTCTGACTACTCTGAATTATGCCAGATGGGCTCAGAATATCAAAAATTGGGCCGTGGTGAATTGCAGCAAGGAGGTGGAGCCCGTAGAAGCCCTACAGCTGCGTCTCAAGAAGCTTCAGAGGGCCTTGGAACAGAGACACCGCTCAGAGACTCGCATCATCCGCCGATCGGAGGTGCCCATCAAGGGTCACTTGGAGGAAAGCGTGACTCGCTTACGAGCTGAATGCAACCACTACCGGACTTGCACAGACGCCGCCTATCAGCTCTTGATGGAACTGCAAGGGGAGGGCAATTTGACAGAGGAACAGGGGCTCCAGGTGAAGGACTGGCTTTGTGCAGTAGAAAATGGGGCAGGTGAGCCGAGCTTGACCTCCGGCGTAGACAGTGGGATTGGAAGCACTTCGGCTGAGGAGCCGCGCTCCAAAACTTCCAGTTCCAAGCTGGTCAAGACTCAGGTACTGTGGTGGAACCCCCAACTGAAGGGCAGGGGGCCCGTTTGTGGGAGGAAAGAGGCAATGGAGATGTAATTAAATAGCCTCCCTCGGGGTACAAGACATGGAGCTGTTTCTGCCAACAGCATCTCATGGGATGATACTGAGAGTGGGTTATGAGGATGCTCTTCTCCTTCTTTGGTCTGGCTGGGGAGATGACCCAAGAACCTTCTGAAGATCCCATGAAGACGATCCCACCTTCCCCTCCTTTTTCTCTTCTTTTGCCAGGAGGGGCAGCAACGAGGAGCTGAGATGGTGAGACAGGAGGAGGTGGTGAGGCTGGAGGAGCAAGTAGAGCGCTTAGAGAGGGAGAACCAGGATTTCTTGGCAGCCCTTGAGGATGCTATGGAGCAGTACAAAGCACAGGTATCTCCTTCTTAGGTTACTAAGCTTCTCCTCCCTCAGCCTGGCGTCCGCTGATTTAAAAAAAGTCATTGATCTTTGCAGCCAGATTCTCTTTCTCCACTTTGGTCTCCTTGACAACTCATCTTCTTTCAGCTGCATTTGGGAGAAGGAAGTTGTTGTGGCCCACCAGCAGCCAGCAGAGCTAGCAGCAGATTTGGACAGTGAGGAGGTTGGGGAGGAACATGGGCCAGTCCTGAAGTCTGGGGGAGGCTCTGATGAGGGCTCTGCGTCAGAGGCAGAGAAAGGGCCAGGGCCATATGCCAGTTATCAGCTGCCTTTGGAATCAGACATCAGTGTGGCAGATGAACAGCTGGAGCCTGTTCCCAGTGTGCGCATGCGGAGAGTTGCCAGACGAAGCTAAAGAACAAGGGTCAATTTGGGAGTAAGGCCACAGGTAGACGATGAATGGCCCCTCCCAGAGGGAATAAAAGAGGAGCGAAAGGGGAGTGGAGTTTGCAGGAGACAATTAGTTAGCTTAATTGGTTTGTGACTCTCAGAGCCTCCTTGCTAAATTTTGAAGATATTGGCCTGGCAGCTCTGCAAACCAGATAAGATCTGTGACTGTAAATTCTCCCTTGAAAGACTTTGCTAGATGTGAATGTGAAGAATTCACAGTAACTTAATAAAAAGGGGTTTTTGTCAGAACAAGGAGTCTGCTTCATGGTTTGGGGTAAGCCTAGGTCAGAACAGAAGTCACCCATCTCTGGAATTTGGGTCAATAGCTCCATTCTGTTACAGGCCTGCCTTTGCGGTATACTTGCCTTGCTACATCCGAATCCCAAAGTTTCTCTGAATGTCCACTCCAACAATCAATGGGAATAGGTAGAGAATCTGCAACTGGGCATTTGGTGCCAGTCTGCATCTCTCACGTAGTTCTTCGGAAGCTGTTTTCTTCCTCGAAGTGCTGGGACTGATCGCAAGTTCTGGGAAGTCCTTCTTTGAAAACATGGGAGGGATTGAGGGATGAGAGGGATTATCCCAGCACATCTGGAAGATGCTAGACAGCGGTGACTGCTATAAATAAGGGCAGGTGGTCAGGGAAACGCAGAAAAATAAAGTATTTCTACAGCTTTGGAAGCTAGCTGAAGATGATGTCAAAAAAGGTGAAGCCAAAATTATTGGGGTTTGACCATTATTTTCCCCCTTCCTACAGTTTTTAATAGGTGTGTGGAGTATACACGGAGCTATGTTAGTGGATAAACAGAATACTAAGAGACTTTGGAGGTTTTCTAGTTCAATTCCCTGCTCAAGCAGGAGACCAGATAGAATTTCAGATGAATGGTTGTCTAATCTCTTCTTTAAAATCTCCACTGTTGGAGATCTCACAACTTCTGGAGGGAAGTTGTTCCACTGATTAATTGTTCTCCCTGCCAGGAAATTTCTCCTTATTTCTAGGTTGATTCTCACCTTGATTAGTTTCCATCCATTGCTTATTGTCCTGCCTTCATATGCTTTGGAGAATAGGTTGACCCTCTTTAAAAACAAGACAATAAATCACGTTGTTAAAAATAGCAATAGCACGTAGACTTATATACCGCTTCATAGTGCTTTTACAGCCCTCTCTAAGCAGTTTAGAGTCAGCCTCTTGTCGGACCCAACAATCTGGGTCTTCATTTTACCCACCTTGGAAGGATGGAAAGCTGAGTCAATCTTGAACCTGGTGAGATTCGATCTGCCAAACTGCTGGCAGCTGGTGATCAGCAGTAGCAGCCTGCAGTACTGTGCCACTGAGCCATTGCGGTTCATAAAAATGGATAGTTTAGTCACTTTGCTGAAGGGGGAAACACCAGACAATAGGAACAATAAAGAACTGGGGTGCCTGTGGCCCTGAAGTTACCAGCTATGCTTTCAAACAATCACTTTTGGTCTCACGCTATTATTATTTTTTTCAGGGTGCCAAATTGCGAGAACAGGAAGACATCATCTCTGAACTTCAGAAGTACCTAAAGATGGAGATGCCCCATTTGGGCATGCCTGAACTGCTAAGGAACGTCTCTCTGGTGCAGCTTGACCAAAGGCCACACACAGCTCCTGTGGATGCATACCAGTCCCATCACTGGCTCAAGCTTGCCTGTAATAACCACAGTAAGGTTGGTGAGTTGTTTCATCACCCTATAAACAGGATATTATGTTTTTCTTAGGTCTGGATTGGAGACAGCTCGGATGACTTCCTTCCTACCCCACCCCCCAATCCTCATCCGATTAAATAAACTCACTTTTAGAAGAGGTTGTGATACACATTTGAATTAACATCTTGGAGTCCTAGTAGACAACTATTTAAATAGGAGCCAGCCGTGTGCAGTAGCTGCCAAAAAAGCCAACACTGTTCTGGGCTGCATAAAGAGAGGGATAGAATCAAGATCACGTGAAGTGTTAATACCACTTTATAATGCCTTGGTAAGGCCACACTTGGAATACTGCATCCAGTTTTGGTTGCCATGATGTAAAAACGATGCGGAGACTCTAGAAAGAGTGCAGAGAAGAGCAATGAAGAGGATTAGGGGACTGGAGGCTAAAACATACGAAGAACGGTTGCAGGAACTGGGTTATGTCTAGTTTAATGAAAAGAAGAACTAGGGGAGAGATGATAGCAGTCTTCCAATAGCTCAGGAGTTGCCACAAAGAAGAGGGAGTCAAGCTATTCTCCAAAGCACCTGAGGGCAGGACAAGAAGCAATGGGTGGAAACTAATCAAGGAGAGAAGCAACTTAGAACTAAGGAGAAATTTCCTGACAGTGAGAACAATTGATCAGTGGAACAACTTGCCTCCAGAAGTTGTGAATGTTCCAACATTGGAAGTTTTAAAGATGTTGATAACCATTTGTCTGAAGTAGTGTAGGGTTTCCTGCCTAAGTAGGGGGTTGGACTAGAAGACCTCCAAGGTCCCTTCCAACTCTGTTATACTTTTCTATTCAAGGGACAAATGTCCAGGCTCAAACTCAAACGTCCAGGCTCAAACATTTTTGCATACACTTGTGAAATCTCTCAAAAGGATGCCAAAATCTTGTGATGCTTCAGGAATTTGGAAGCTATTGTGCAAGATCACATAATAATCTTGGGGAAGAGGAAAGGATGATAGCTCCTTCTTGAAAGTTTTTGTAATTTGCTTTCTGTAGCCATCCAACTCAACCAATTGACTCTTGGTGACTTACAATTCTAAAATCATAAAACTATTAATAGCAATAGCACTTAGACTTATATACCGCTTCACAGTGCTTTACAGCCCTCTCCAAGAGGTTTACAGAGTCAGCATATTGCCCCCAACAATTTGGGTCCTCATTTTACCCACCTTGGAAGGATGGAAGGCTGAGTCAACCTTGAGATTTGAACTGCCAAATTGCAGGCAGCCGGCAGTCAGCAGAAGTAGCCTGCAGTATTGCACTCTAACCACTGCGCCACCATGGCTCATTAAATTAAAAGTGAAAGAAATTGTAAACATTAATATAAAACATAAACATAACATCAAAACATCCACAAAATAAAGAAGTATAAATGGCAGCCATTAAAATAACATAAAAATATCCACAAAATAAATAAGTATAGATGACAGCCATGATGATTAATCAATTAATAGTAAATTCACAGGGTCCTTAACATATTCTGAGCCCCAGGCCTGGTTGCGTATCTCTCTCCACTGAAAATATGCCCAATACATTTTTCTTAACAATAGGGCAAGCGGTTTGAGTATCAGTTTATTGGGCATTGCAAGAATTAATGAAAAATCAAGACAAGAACATAATAAGGTGCCAGTGAGGCACGTTGACTGTATTCCCATTATATATTATTATATTAATTATATATTAACTTATTAATAGTTTTCTCAATTCACCCAATTTGGGGGGTTTATGTGACACACTGAACCATGATCTAATTACATGTCTTGTGCAACTTATTGGCAAAAAATGTGATTGGCTAGCAAGTGGCTCATATTTGTGTTGTAATAAATTATCTCCCCTCCCACCGGGAAGTAGATAAAGAGAAACAAAGAAAAGATAATTAAACTTAAATTAAGTAGTTATAAGTAACCAGAGCCTTGGTAGTACAGGGGTTTAAGGCACCCTGTTATTAAGCTGGTTATTAAGATCAGCTGCCTGCAATTATTGCAGGGTTCGAATCTCGCCAAGGCTCAAGGTTGACTCAGCCTTCCATCCTTTCTAAGGTAGGTAAATTGAGGACCCAGTTGTGGGGGCAATAAGCTGACTTTGTATAAATATACAAAAGGATGAAGGCTATTGCTGAGCACATTGTAAGCCGCCCTGAGTCTTCGGAGAAGGGCGGCATATAAATCAAATTAAAAAAAAAAAAAAAAAGTAACCGCAAACCTTCTTGGGGGCAAATAGCTTAGAGCTGTAAGCAAATTCTTAAGAGTCATCCTACCAGCCTTTTCCTCGTTGCGCATTTTCCTTTAAATAGCTCCAGAGTGCCACAGTTCACAATGGAGAAGACTCACTAGGACAAAGTCACAGTCTCGCTGAAGATAATATGCACAGTCCGGGGGCAAAGGATATGTCACAGATGAAATCACTGGACAACGTTTTTGATTCATCTTTGGAAGACGAGAATAGATGTTGGCCAATCTGGTCCCTTCGGCAGTACAGGTGAGTCATGAGTGATATTGTTACAGCTTCCTGTAGATTGTTTTGGATCTGGTGGTATCCACAATGTTTCAAATATGGCTTGTTTTTTTTAAATAGGAAGCATCTGCCTTGAATTTAAAATGGTTGCTTCAAGTTTGAAACATTGATTCCACTGAAATCCTCTACTTGATTCTAGATACTGATTTGATTTTTCTGATTTTTTTTTTAAGAAGAAGGAAACTTTCTGCAAACATCTGTTTCCAGCCCCATCTTCAGCCTGATCAGCCAATCGGATCTGATTGGACTTTCAGTCAAATTGCCTTCTTATTGAAAGTCCAAATCAAAGCTATACATTGCATCTACAAAGGATGATGCTTGAGTCTCTTGGATTAAGAGACCTTGTATTTTTTGCCTTAGCACCATATATAATCCAGTCACAGAAATGTACTACAGTCTTTTATCTCTCATATTTGTTGTATAACACCTTCAGTTATCTCATGGAAATATGCAAGATATGTTGACTTAATTTAGACCAGGGGTCAGCAACCTGCAGCTCTGGAGCCGCATGTGGCTCTTTTACCCCTCTGCTGCGGCTCCCCGTCACTCAAAATATGCGTCACAACTGCCAATGTGCGACACCCGCCGGCACGCGATTTATTTCAACCCCCGGTAGGCTAACCATGGATAAATCCAAGAAAAGAAAAGTTTCAGAAGAAAACAGAACATTTAATTCAACTACCTATGCTAGTTTTGTGGCAGCTCAAGAAATAGTCAGGCACGGGAAGGGTTTTGTGGCTCCCGGTGTTTTCTTTTCTGTGGGAAACGGGTCCAAATGGCTCTTTGAGTGTTTAAGGTTGCAGACCCCTGATTTAGCCAGTTCTCAAAGGATTTGCAATTTTGTTCCTTGTCTCCTCTGCTTTATTGATCACCATGTTTTTTATTAAACCCAACAACTGGATGTTCTTGTAGGAACAGAACCCACAGCTGGAGCAAAGAGGAGGTTTCAACCAAGAAGAATAAAAAATACAATTCAAAATCCCCAGATGGAGTCCAGGAGAAATCTTTGGAACTATCTAAAGGTACGGCATTCTTTCAGCCAAGCAAAGAACACGCAGGAACACTTATTCCGTTTTCCCAATCCTGGGAATAAAAATGTTATTTCAGACATTCCTCTCCTTCTCCAAGTCCTGAATACTCACCAAAGAGAAATGTGGAGAAAATAGTAGAATTGGAAAAAGTCATTCGGTTGGCCCTTTCTGCTTCATGCAGGAATCCAAATTCCAGCAGCTTTGAGAGATAGCAGCTCCATCCACAGAAAAGAGAGCCCAATATCTCCCTCTGTCATTGGTTCCATTCAGGGGTGGGCTTCAAAAATTTTAGCAAGGGGTTCTCTGCCTGGTTGCTGGGTGGGCGTGGCTATGGTGGGCGTGGCCTAGTTGGCCTCCTGCACCATGGCGGGGTGGGGGGGCATTTTTGCCCTCCCCGGGCTCCGGAGGCTTTCCTTGAGCCTCTGGGAGGGCAAAATGGCCTCCCCAGACTCCGGAGGCCTTCTGGATGCCAGAAACGGGTCCGTTTCTGGCCTTCTCTTCCCAAACTTCCAGTAGGCCCATTTTTTGCCCTCCCTGAGCCTCCGCGCACACCCTACACTTACCTGCATCCAAAACGGTCTACGTAGGGACTGAAGTCCACTCATCTTAAAACTATCAAGGTTAAGAAACGCTGCTGTATCAGAATCAGCAGAATCAAGAGTTGAAATGAAGGCTTTCTACCATTGGTTCCATCCCTTATCGTGATAAAATTTGTACCAAACGTCTCTCGTTTACATTTTCTTTCCCAGATGGCAGGCAACAAGAGCTGAGCAGTCCAGCAGGGAGCTTTCCAGGCAAAGATTCAGAATGGCAGCTGCTTCAGGCCCACCAGAAGATCCGTGAGCTGGCCATCAACATCCGTATGAAAGAGGACCTGATAGGAGAGCTCATTAAAACAGGTATGGAGCTGTTGAGCTGTTGTTGAACTCAATTCATGCTTGATCCTTTTCCTCCTGTTCTTCAAGGCCATTCTTTATGGCCTCTACAACAATCCTACCTCCTCTGGTCATCTGTTTCTCTTCTTCACTGCTTGTGGAAAAGGCTAGCAGAGCTTTCTCTTGGAACATCAGACTTTGCCTTTTTTTTCCTTTTCCTTTGTTTGCTGTATCCTTCTTTTTTTTTTTTAATTTTTAATTTGATTTATATGCCGCCCTTCTCCGGAGACTCAGGGCGGCTTACAATGCGTTAAGCAATAGCCTTCATTCTTTTGTATATTTTATACAAAGTCAGCTTATTGCCCCCACAAACTGGGTCCTCATTTCACCTACCTTAGAAAGGATGGAAGGCTGAGTCACCCTTGAGCCTTGGAGAGATTCAAACCAGCAGAAATTGCAGGCAGCTGTGTTAATAACAGGGTGCATTAAACCACTGTACCATCAAGGCTCTAGAACTCTTCATGTCAGAGTTCCAACGGATGCCCTAATTAATTCATGAGCCTCGAGTCAGGTTTCTAAAGAAATCCAATTATTTATTAGGAGCAACATGTCAGCACTTATCCAAGTGGAGTCAACTCTGCCCCACATAATTTACGGCCCCACTATGACCCTGTTTCCCCCACTCCTCCCTGGGTGTGTCATAAATCACATTCTCCAACGGAGCACTTTTGCGGGCTGTAGAAAACACGCCTCTCCTGCTGGCTCTGGTAACCTGGGATACAATCTGGAGAAAGGTATGCATGGAATGTGCTTCTGGTCGTGGCAGCCGAGCTGCTCCATCAGTTTCTCCCCCCTCTTGCCTATGGCAACTGGAGAGCAGGCCTGGAATGCTTTACGAGTTGACACTTCAGCGTAAATTCTTCCTCTTCTTTCTCATTCATTTGATATCCAACTTTTCTGTTTAGGAGGTAGCTTAGTGGGCTGATCTTCTTCCATTGTCACAGAAATCTGCTTGTTTCAGGCAAGCATGCTCAAGCCATGAACAAACAGTACCAGCAGAAGATCCAACATTTGGAGCAGGAAGCCGAGCAGGTGCGGATGGAACTGAATGATGGCCAGAGGCAGTTGCAAGAGCTGGAAGGCAAAGAACCTCGGGACCCTGCCGAAAAGTGGAAACTCCAGGAATACCGCAGCAAAGTGGAAGCCGCTCAGAGCAAGGCAAAGGTAGCCTAGAAAAAAAGGAGGTACACATAAGGTCCTCAAGCCAAAAAATGGCTTAGATTGTTTAGCAAATCCTGACCTCCACTGTAAACTGGATGTTTTGGCATAGTGTAATCTGTCTGACACCAACTATTTATAAATGTAAAATAGTTTAAGTTATTCTAATTTAACATGTTAAAGGCACCCAGCTGTTGTGGCTTGTAATCATATGTGCCAGCGCAAATCTGACTTGTTTTTTGGCCAAGACGGAGTCATTTGAATTTTTGAATTTAAATGTGACATGCGAATTCTAGGCCCGTGATGGCGAACCTATGTCATGTGTGATGGAAGTGGCACACAAAGCCATCTCTCTGGGCACACCAGCCATTGTCCATTGCTCTTCTGGGTTATGGCGTGTGCATGCGTGTCGGCCAGCTGCTCTACGTGCACATATGTGCACCAGAAACCGGAAGACCAGGTGAACAGTGTGCATGTGCACGCCAGAAACCGGAAGCTCAGCTTCCAAGAGTGGGCATGCGCATCAGGGAACTGGTCTTCCAGTTTTTGGCACTCCTGCGCATGTGCTCACTCCCGTTTTGGCACTCAATGCCAAAAAGGTTCGCCAACACTGTTCTAGGCCATAGATTAGGCATTTCCCTGCCTGATGCTGGAATCATCTGGAGATTCAGACTTAGAAGGAAGAGCAGCCAAGTACAGCTGATCTTCGACGTACGACCACAATCAAACCCGAAATTTAGGTTGCTAAGTGAAACATCGGTGAAGTGAGTTTTGCCCCATGTTACGACCATTTATTTATTTATTTATTTATTTATTTATTTATTTATTCATTCATTCATTCATTCATTCATTCATTCATTCATTCAATTTCTATACCGCCCTTCTCCCGAAGGACTCAGGGAGGTGAACACTTAAAATAACATACATATAAAATGTGAATATAAGATGATTAAGCCAATTTGGTTCATCGGTTAAGAATTTTCAGCATAAAGATTTAGAAAAATTAGAAGAGATTTATGCCAGCCTGGCTTGGTGACATAGAAAGGTCTTAAGTGCACGACGGAAAGTACGAAGATCTGGGATCATTCGTATTCCTGGGGGTAACCTGTTCCAAAGGGTAGGTGCCCCCACAGAAAAGGCTCTTTCTCTTTCTTGCTGCTGGTTGTTAAATGAATCATTGCAGCTGTTAAATTAATAGGATGGTTGTTGAGTGAATTCTGGCTTCCCCATCGACTTTGCTTGTCAGGAGGTCACAAAAAAAGGAGATCACATGACCCCAGGACACTGCAACCGTCATATATATGAGTCAGTATGCCAATTTTGACCAAGTGACCATAGGGATGTGAAAATCGGTTCTAAGTCATTTTTTTCCAGTGTCGTTGTAACTTTGAGCGGTCACTAAATGAACCATTGTTAAGTCGAGGACTACCTCTAATTAGAACATGGTTCCGTTGTTGTTGTTTTTTTTTAATTTGGTTTATATGCCGCCCTTCTCCGGAGACTCAGGGCGGCTTACAATGCGTTAAGCAATAGCCTTCATACTTTTGTATATTTATACAAAGTCAGCTTATTGCCCCCACAAACTGGGTCCTCAATTTACCTACCTTAGAAAGGATGGAAGGCTGAGTCAACCTTGAGCCTTGGAGAGATTCCAACCAGCAGTAAATTGCAGGCAGCTGTGTTAATAACAGGGTGCTTAGACCACTGTACTCTCAAGGCTCTTACCTTGGGTTTTACTTACCTTTACTACTGGTCCGGAACGGGATTGCGCATGCGCAAATCGCCAATGACGACATCTGGGGCAGTGGGCGGGGCCTCCTGCCAGTTTTACTACTGGTTCTTGCGAACTGGTCCGAACCGGGAGCAACCCACCACTGGGCCCCACCGTCTGCTACCCTCCCTGTGTCATCTCCCTTGGGACAGATCCTGCAGGAGAAGAAGCGGGCGACGGAGAGACTGGCATCCTTCTCTGCTCAGAATGAGAAGCGCCTGCTGGAGCTAGAGAGGAACGTGCAGCTGATGCGGCAACAGCAAGGTCAGCTCCAGAAGCGTTTGCGGGAAGAAGTGGAGCAGAAGCGACGTTTGGAAACCGAGATGCAGAAGAGACAGCATCGGGTCAAGGTAGAGATGTCTGGGCTCCAGCAGCATCCAAGCGAGACAAGCTGGTGATAGGCAGAGCTTGTCGATCGTGTTTGAATTGTATTTATTTCATTAGTAATAGCACTTAGACTTATATACCGCTTCACAGTGCTTTCCAGCCCCTCTCTAAGCGGTTTACAGAGTCAGACTCTTGCCCCCAATAATCTGGGTCCTCATTTTACCGACCTCGGAAGGATGGAAGGCTGAGTCAACCTTGAGCCGGTCAGGATCGAACTGCTGGCGATAGGCAGTTAGCTTGCAATAGCAATAGCACTTAGCCTTATATACCACTTCATAGTGCTTTACATAGCAATAGCATTTGGACTTATATACTGCTTCATAGAGCTTTCCAGCCCTCTCTAAACCATTTACAGAGTCAGCCTCTTGCCCCCAACAATCTGGGTCCTCATTTTACTGACCTCGGAAGGATGGAAGGCTGAGTCAACCTTGACCCAGTGAGATTCGAACTGCCAAAGTGCTAATAGCCAGCAGTCAGTAGAAGTAGCCTGCAGTACTGCATTCTAACTACTGCATCACCACGGCAGGGGAAGATATTATTATATACACAACATTGTGAAGTCACAGCTGCCAGTTCTTTAGCTGGTGTTGGCCCTCATATGCATCAAGTTTTTCCCAAGAATCTAGGATGACATAATGGATTGGTATGGTATATAGCAATAGCATTTAGGCGTTACACTTATCGCCCCATAGCCCTTTGCAGCACTCTCTGGGTGGTTTACAAGGTAGAAGAATTATTTGCATAATGCCCCCAACAATCTGGGTCCTCATTTTACCGATCTCAGAAAGTTGGAAGGCTGAGTTAACCTCGAGCCCTGTTAGGATCGAACTCCAGGCTCTGGGCAGAGTTAGCCTGCAATGCTGCATTTTAACCACTGCGCCACCAGCGTTCTTCTATGTGCAGATACAAGTAATGGGGTCTTTTGTAATTGTAGTAGAGTAAACTAGCTGGTGAATTCTGAGATCCAAACATTTACAGGGCATTCAGGCTGGCAAAGGATGAATTTAGAGAATACATGTGTGCACAGAATCTTTTAAACTGGGAACCAGTACGTTTTTGGCATTCGAGAACCACAATTAACATTCGGGATGGGTACAGCAGACACGGTTGGGTTCTATCTGAGAGCAGGGCCAGTAAATTAATGTTTTCCCCCTGGATTTTATATTTCTGGAGGACAATATTGGGTGGCTTTCCATCCCCATCTATGGAGGCTTCCCAGGTTGGATTCTCACTCTGAAATGTTGATCAATTTTCAGTAGTCATGGTTGGAGTTTGTCCTGAGGAATTATTAAAAGTAGTTTAGAAGCTATATGCTGTCCAGAAGATCCAGGCTGTTCTCCTTTGTTTTAAATAGATACACCAACAGTAGCTGAATTGTGTATTTTTTTTCCCTTCTATCTTTAGGAGTTGGAACTGAAACATGAGCAGCATCAGAAGATTCTGAGGATCAAAACGGAGGAGGTAGCTGCGTACCAGCGGAAGCACAGGAGTGGCAGCAATGACTCAATGATCAGTCTAGAACAGCAGCAGGTAAAGGCGACGACTCAATGATCAGTCTAGAACAGCAACAGGGAAAGGTGATAACTCAATGATCAGTCTAGAACAGCAATAGGGAAAGGCGATGACTCAATGATCAGTCTAGAACAGCAGTGGGTAAAGGCAACGACTCAATGATCAGTCTAGAACAGCAGCAGGTAAAGGCAATGACTCAATGATCAGTCTAGAACAGCAACAGGGAAAGATGACGACTCAATGATCAGTCTAGAACAGCAGCGGGTAAAGGCAACGACTCAATGATCAGTCTAGAACAGCAGCAGACATACTCCCTTTAAAATGGCGGCGTGTACTTATTTCTTCCCTAGGTGACTGCCACCATGGAAAGCAAAGGGGATGCTGTATTTAGGGCAGTGTTGGCGAACCTTTTCGGCACCAAGTACCAAAATGGGAGTGCCGGAAACGGGAAGAGCAGCTTTCTGACGTGCACGCGCAGCAGCACCAAAAACTAGGAGAGCAGTTCCCAGGTGCGCATGAGTACGCAGGGAAGCTGAGCTTCTGGTTTCCATTGTGCGCATGCTCACCAGTCACATGGTCTTCCGGTTTCTGGCAGTATGCGCACGCGAAGACCAGCTGGCTGGCGTGCATGCACATGCCGGAAACTAGAAGTTCAGCTTTCCGGTGCATGCATGCGCGCCAGGGAGCTGCTCTTCCAATTTCCGGCACTCCCGCATGCACGAAGACCAGCTGTGCACCAGAACCCGGAAGAGCAATGGGCGATGGCTGGCATGCCCAGAGAGATGACTCTGCATGCCACTTTCGGGATAGGGATTTTTGGAGTAGGAATTCTTGTTAGGCAGTTGACAATAAAAACTTACACATTGTTTAGCATGTCTGGTCACTGGGACAACCTGGTTTCCTTTTTTCCTGCTTATCCATTAGAAAATTGAAGAGCAGAAGAAGTGGTTGGATGTAGAGATGGAAAAAATCCTCAAGCAGAGACGGGCCCTGGGTGACCTGGAAGATGAACTGACGAAGAGAGAAGCCATCGTCGCCAAGAAAGAAGCTCTCCTTCAGGAGAAGAATGACCTGGAAAACAAGAGACTCCGGTCTAGCCAGGTGGGCAAAATTGTCCCTTTGCGTTTTTGAGTTATATTATAGGGATCAATTTTGGTTAAGAAAGTAGATTAAACGAAAGACGGTCACACAGATAACTTGTGTAAGAGATGCTGAGCGATGAAGAATGAAGAGCCACGGTGGCCTCGTGGTTAGAATGCAGTACTGCAGGCTACTTCTGCTGACTGCCGGCTGCCAGCTGTTTGGCAGTTCGAATCTCACCAGACTCAAGGTTGACTCAGCCTTCCAGCCTTCCGAGGTGGGTAAAACGAGGACCCAGATTGTTGGGGGCAAGAGCCTGACTCTGTAAACTGCTTAGAGGGCGCTGTAAAGCACTGTGAAGCGGTATATAAGTCTAAGTGCTATTGCTATTCATACAAAACATACAGATTTCTAACTCCTCTGCTACCGTGATTTAGCTTTAAGCTCTGTTAAGTGTGGGGTAACTGCAGGGGTGCTATTTAGCAGGTTCTGATAGGTTCTGGAGAACCAGTAGCGGAAAGCCACGAGAGTTACATACAATGTATTCATGTAAGGTAGGAGTCCGTAAGCAGGTTGGGCTGGCCCTAGGTTTTGCAAGAGGCAATTTCAGGCCAACATATTACTTTATTTTTATTTTTTTAAAATTAATCTGATATTTATCTGCCAGGCTTCAGGAGGAGAAAGTTCCTAGTTTCAGTGCCCCTGGTTCCATTTGGTCATATTTTCCACCTTGTAAAGCAGTCCCGTTATTCTACTACAGGCAGCCAGTATCTTGAATCAAGCCCGCCTTATTATTTCTGGCTTTTGAGATGAGCAATCTTTCTGCTATCTAAATCAGGGGTCCACAGCAGACGTGAAATCCAGCAGATTCTGACAGGTTCCGGAGAACCGGTAGCAGAAATTTTGAGTTATTTTGGAGAACTGGTAGCGGAAATTTTGAGTAGTTCAGAGAACTGGCAAATACCATCTCTGGCTGGCCCCAGAGTGGGGTGGGAATGAAGATTTTGCAATATCCTTCCCCTGGAGTGGGGTGGGAATGGAGATTTTGCAATATCCTTCCCCTGGAGTGGGGTTGGAATGGAGATTTTGCAATATCCTTCCCCTGGAGTGGGGTGGGAATGGAATTTGCAGTATCCTTCCCCCAGGAGTGGGGTGGGAATGGAGATTTTGCAGTATCCTTCCCCCAGGAGTGGGTGGGAATGGAAATTTTGCAATATCCTTCCCCTAGAGTGGGGTGAGAATGGAGATTTTGCAGTATCCTTCCCCTGCCACGCCCACCAAGCCACACCACGCCCACAGAAACGGTAATAAAACAATTTGAATTCCACCATTGGGTAACTACCTCTGAATCAGTTTGATTAAGCTTAGGCAATTCTACCGCTACTACTGAGCAATGCTTTGGACTTGACTTCAGAAAGAAATTTCAGAACATTGAAGGTGTTGTAAGTACTGCATCTCTCTGCAGCTCTTTAAAGCAGCTGTGTCTTCCTGGGATCTGTTGACCTTCTCTAATTTTGCTTTCCTAATCTGTCTTCAGTAAACATTTACTTGCCATTGAAGCTATTGAAGTCTGGCAAATGTGCAGACTCCGGTTCCTGACTGTTGGGCACTGAATGTTCCTTAAGATCTTTTTCTTCTCTGCCTCAGGCTCTGAATGATGACATTCTCCGTGTCTCCAGCCGCCTGGAGTACCTGGAGAAAGAGCTAACCCAGAGGAGTGGGCAGCTTTGTCACAGCAGCGCACAGGACCAGCAGCTCATCCGGCAAGAAATCAA
Organism: Pantherophis guttatus; assembly: GCF_029531705.1. The sequence goes on along the minus strand of NW_026844064.1, from coordinate 54,958,666 downwards.
TAATTTGCGGCAGGAGAAGGACCAGTTGCTCAAGCAGAGATTGGAGATCGATGAGAAATTACGTCAGGGCACCTTGCTGTCACCTGAGGTAAGCAGATCTGGTCGTTCTATTTTGAAAATAGATAATAATCCCGTTACACACAAAAAACGACAGATGTAAAATCAGTGTTTGGTTGAAGCATCATGGAAGTCAGTAAATGCTGTGCTTACTGAATTCTGTATGGAAGTTTCCATTTTATCCTCACGCCAGCAATTCCATGAAAAAGGTTGGATTGAGATTACCAAATACCATTTAAATAATAGTCATTAGGATAATCAGGTATCTTTAGAGTTTGTACTGAACCATGAATGCCATTGTGCTCAATGGGGGACTTGGTGATACTTTAGAACAAGAATCTCCAAACTTGGCAACTGTAAGACTTCAACTCCTAGAGTTCCTCAGTCAGCTTGCCAAATTGGGAGATCTCTGCTTTAGGACATGATCTCTCTTTGTTCTACCAATGGCCATACTGTAACAGTAACTGAATGGAAGGGAGGGAGGGAGGGAGGAAAAATAGATGAGAGAGGAAGGAAGGAAGGAAAAATAGATGCATTAGAGAGGAAGGAAAAATAGATGAGTGAGAGAAGAAGGAAGGAAGGAAGGAAGGAAGGAAGGAAGGAAGGAAGGAAGGAAGGAAGGAAAAATAGATGCATTAGAGAGGAAGGAAGGAAAAATAGATGAGTTAGAGAGAGGAAGTAATAGATGAGTGAGAGGAAGGAAGGAAGGAAGGAAAAGTAGATGAGTGAGAGGAAGGAAGGAAGGAAGGAAAAATCAATGCATTAGAGAGGAAGGAAGGAAAAATAGATGAGTTAGAGAGGAAGGAAGGAAAAATAGATGAGTGAGAGGAAGGAAGGAAGGAAGAAAGAAAGGAAGGAAGGAAGGAAGGAAAAATAGATGAGTGAGAGGAAGGAAGGAAGGAAGGAAAAATAGATGAGTGAGAGGAAGAAAGGAAGGAGGGAAGGAAGGAAGGAAGGAAGGAAGGAAGGAAGGAAGGAAGGAAGGAAGGAAGGAAGGAAGGAAGGAAAAGTGAGGATTGGGATTCTAGTCAACTGAAGTATCAATTTACCACCCATGAGGATCAAATGATTTCTCGGGGTGGGTCTGTTTCTTGGGTCTGTTTTTAGGAGGAGCGGATTCTTTTCCAGTTGGACGAAGCCATTGAAGCTCTGGATGCTGCCATTGAATATAAGAACGAGTCCATTACTTGCAGGCAGCGAGTTCTGAGATCCTCAGCCAGCCTTCTGTCCCAATGTGAGATGAACCTTATGGCAAAACTCAGCTACCTCTCTTCCTCTGAGACCCGGGCACTTCTTTGCAAATACTTTGATAAGGTAGGCATCCAATAATGCGCGGCTCAGAAATGGGTGACCCCAGCCATAGAAACAGTGGGCCATAGAACCATAGAAACAGAGACATGATGGCTCAGTGGCTAAGACACTGAGCTTGTCAATTGAAAGGTCGGCAGTTCAGCGGTTCGAATCCCTAGTGCTGCGTAACAAGGTGAAGTCCCATTACTTGTCCCAGCTTCTGCCAACCTAGCAGTTCGAAAGCATGTAAAAAAAATGCAAGTAGAAAACTAGGGACCACCTTTGGTGGGGAGGCAACAGCGTTCTGTGTGCCTTTGGCATTGAGTCATGCCAGCCACATGACCATGGAGATGTCTTTGGACAGCGCTGGCTCTTCGGCTTTGAAACGGAGATGAGCACCACCCCCTAGAATCGGGAACGACTAGCACATATGTGCGAGGGGAACTTTTACCTTTAACCATAGAAAGATAGCATGTCAGAGGAGACACTGTAGACTTCTCCCTTGCCTGTCACTTTACCTTGTTGAGAAATTGATTGGCGTTGTAGAAGAACATTTAGCTAATTAAACCACTGTGTACCTGTTCAGTTCTGGGATAACTGTTTGTAGAGTTTGGCTTCGTGAAACTGCCTTTTTCATAACCATGACGAGTTGAAATCTTCCAAATATTCCTGTAATGATCAGGTGGTGACCTTGCGAGAAGACCAGCACAAACAGAATGTGGCATTTTCTGAACTGGAGATGCAGCTGGAAGAGCAGCTACAGCTGGTGTTTTGGTTGGAGGTGGCCCTGGAACGTCAGCGCTTGGAGATGGACCGTCAGCTGACCTTGCAACAGAAGGAACACGAGCAGGACATTCAGCTCCTGCTCCTGCAGAGTCGGGGTAATAAACAGGACTGAGGAGCAATCCTGGTTACTGTTAAATCCTTATTTGATCACTGGTGGCACTGCCTCTCCTAAAAACACACTATGTAAGTTAATAATTGTTCCAGTTGTTTAGATGAAACTGTAAGAAAAATGTAGACATCTGTGGTGGCCATGCCCTAAATAACCATTCTGCTTTGTTGAAGAGTTCTTCAATTGGGAAAAATCACCTCCTTCTCATCTGAAATGAACCCTGCCAATAGTTTACCATCCATATTTCCTAACGCATATAAACTGATGCCACATAAGAAATGGATTCCATTCTTGTCTCCTGCCAATTTGGAAAACTGAAAGGCTTCTTCCATTGAATCTGTAGAAATGTATTTAGCTGAAAAACCCGACAAAACAGCAGAGATCTTTGAATAACCTTACAATGAATGGTAAAGTTAAGCCTCTAATCAAAATTGGACTTTAGGAGACTATATGGGCCCAACCGTGTAAACATCTCAGATAACAGTGAGGGAGGGCTTGTCATTTCTCTCTTCTGGAGTGATTTTTCCAACTTTGCAAACAAATCTACAGCTCTGGTTTTCTTGTGCTCCCACATTTAAGTACCTCCAACCCTGATGTGCCTTTTAAAGATCAGTGTCAGAGTTCCGACGGATACCCTAATTAAATCATGAGCTTTGAGCCAAGTTTTAAAAGGAATCCAGTTATTTATTAGGAGCTCCATGTCAGCAGGTTCCCAAATGAAGCCAACTCTGACTCCACGTTAATTTACAGCCCTAATCATGACCTTGTTTACCCCCTCCCTTCAGGGTGTGTCATCAATTACATTCACCAAGAGAACAATTTGGTGGGTTGTAGAGATCACTCCCCTCCGGCCGCTGTGGGTAACCCTGGGAGACAGCCTTGAGAAAAATATGTCTGGAATGTGCTCCTGTCTTTGGCTGCCGTACTGCTTCGTTGGTTTTCCATCCCCCTTGCCTATGGCAACTCAAGAGCAGGGCTGCTTTGCGAGTTGACATTCAGTCAGATCAACTAAAGTGCTACTCTCTGCTGTGACATAAGAATAAGCTCATTATTTATTAGCTGTTCTTACATTTTGTTGCATATAGAAATGCATGTTTATCCTTAAGATAAATGTATCCATACAGACACACTTGAAGTTTCCTTTTGTTTTCCTTCATCTTCTACTTATTTTAATTTTGTAATTTTTTTTTTAAAGGGCTGTCTCGGTTACTGTGCAAGTAATCATCCCCATGGTTTGTCCAAATCTCTTGTGTTTTTAACAAGAATTTATTTTCTTCGTTCTTTTGCAGAACACATAGAAGAAGGACAGGCAAACAGCAGACTTCAGTATGAACAAAAGATCCAGACATTGGGAAAGGAATTGGCTCATTACAAATGGCTAAATGAGGAATTAACCCAAAAGTTAAAGCCGTCGGAGGGACACAGCGGAGGTGAGGAAAGGTTTCTGATGTGGTGAATTTGCCTTTGCTTTTCTGCTGGTTGTAGAGGACTGAGGAAATGGCCTTGAGGACAGGAGGAAATGCTCAGATAAGAGAGGACAGGAAGTGGGGCAGGAAGGTAATGAATAACTTAGGGCAGGTGTCGGCAATCTTAAACCCTCAAAGAGTCACAAAGGTCCTAACTGGAAGCCCCCCATTCAATTCTGGAACCGACTGGAAGTCGGGTTCCCCCACCATAGAGTCTTCTCCTAGCACGGCGTCCTTTTTTCTCTACCAGTCTTAACCGAAAGCCTTATCAATTGTGGAGCTGACCGGAAAACCCACCCCTTGCCATAGAGTCTCCTCCTGGCATGCCATGCTTCCTCCCCCCACCAAAACCGGAAGCTCCTCTCAAAATTGTGGCAACGACCAGCGAGAGGGAGCCGCAGCAGAGGGATGAAAGAGCCACATGCGGCTCCAGAGCCGCGAGTTGCTGACCCGACTTAGCGGGAAAGAGGGGACGAGATACTGCCTAGGAAACCATCAGACAAGATACAGGAATCTGCAGTTGTTTAATGGTCAGAGAAAGAAACTTAGGAAAGATCAAGCAGTTAAAAGGAGATGGGAAGTTTTGTGCTTTCAGACACGCAAGATTCTGTTAGTGTAGACTTGCAGTGAAGTAGAATTAGTTCATCTAGTCATGCTCCCAAATTGGAATTGGGTGCATCTGGACTCAGGATCTCTACAAACAGGCATCTTGGCAAAGGAGCCATGGCACCAACTGTGTTGGGCAATGCTGTCCCAGAGGCACCAGGAGTTAAACACGCAGGTTGCACTATGGTGTATCACGTCTGAGTACATGGATCCTGTTTGGTCCTTGTTCGAGCATTACCTGCCACTTCACTTTTTTTTTTTTTTTGATTTATATGCCGCTCTTCTCCGGACTCAGGGCGGCTTACAACGCGTTAAGCAATAGCCTTCATACTTTTGTATATATACAAAGTCAGCTTATTGCCCCCACAAACTGGGTCCTCAATTTACCTACCTTAGAAAGGATGGAAGGCTGAGTCAACCTTGAGCCTGGTGAGATTCGAACTTACAGTAATTGCAGACAGCTGGTGTTAATCACAATGCTATCAGTCTGCTGAGCCACCAGGCCACTTGACTAGTTGATATAATGTACCATATTTTTCGGAGTATAAGACACACTTTTTTCCCCTCCTAAAAGAGGCTGAAAATTTGGGTGCGTCTTATACTCTGAATGTAGCTTTTTCAAAGCTTTTTTTCAGTCTTAACGATCTCCGTCCTTTGCCTGCTCCCTCCGACTCTCAGCTGTGCTTTAGAAGCTTTTTTTCAGTGAAGCGATCTTCCGTGTTTTGCCTGCTCCCTCCGACTCTCAGCTGTGAAGCTTTTTTTCAGCCCCAAGGAGGTGCTAGCGAGTGAAGCGATCTCCGTGGTTTGCCTGCTTTTCTCATTGCTTCTCTCTCCAAAGATCAGTTGTGCTTTAGAAGCTGTTTTTTTTTAATCCCCAAGCAAGGGATAAAAACCAGCGAATTAATGTGCTGAAGCTGACCAGACTAAGGACGCTAGCCAGATGAATACCTAGTAGGCAGATTTTTTTTTTCCTATTTTCCTCCCCAAAAACTAAACTGCGTCTTATACTCTGGTGCATCTTATACTCCGAAAAATACGGTACCTCCTAGGTACACCACTCAAGTATATTCAAAATGGTTCTACTGCATGCAAAGCAACTGGCTTTGTGAAACCCAAACCAAAGCTACTAGATCGATCATGCTGTTCCATTTTTTTAATTTTTGGTCTTTTAACAACTCCGTAATCCCTTGCATCGGAGTGGAGTTGGGGCAACTGAAGGGAGCTGAGTGTTGACTGGCCGGATGCCCTTCCTGTCACTAATGCGGAGTTCACAGCAGATATATTCTCATTGTGCCTAGAGAGAGAAATATCTGCCTCTACCTAGGATCAAACTCACAGCCTCCTGATTGTGAGGCGAGAGCTCCACCTCTAGGCCACTGCACCACTCCAACCATGTTGTTCCATCACTCTCACTAAAAGTTTCTTTTCTCACAACAGGTATGGAGAGGAGTATCTTTGCAGTTGGGGATAGAGCCAGTTCACTCAGCACACATGAAGATTTTACCAAAAATAGCCAGCTGGAACCATCCTTGCAGTTGGATTCCTCAGAAAGGAATCAAAGAAAGAGAGAGGAACCCCGGGACTTGGTGCATACGCCTTTACCGTCCACCTGGAGGCGCTGCTCACTCTCTAGTGCCAATAACTTGATAGTGGAAGATTTTCGTCAAATGGAAACAGCCAAGGAGATTCCTTTGCCACCCAGATCCCGTAAAGAATTGCATCGGGTCAGCCAGAACATCATCCCTGGGTTGTCTTATCCAGAAATCATTGATGTCAGAAAAAATCCACTCTAGTTCTGAGATGTTGACTGTTCCATCTAAAATAAGCTAATAAGCGCCTTCTGAAGGTAACTGCTCATAAATCACCAAAAAGGCAGTAGGTGGGTTCATCCATTATGCAAAAATCTGAAGGAAAGTAACTGGGATTAACAAAAGGATCCATGACAGCCGTTTTGTATCTGAAGGACTGTCGCATAGATGGGGCAGAATTGCTCCAGAAGACAGGACAAGAAATCAATAGATCAGTGGTGTCCAACCATGGCAACTTTAAGACTTGTAGATTTCAACTCTCAGAATTCCCCAGCCACTCATGGGAGTTGAAGTCCACAAGTCTTAACGTTGCCAAGGTGGTGGACACCTCTGCCATAGATTTTTCATTATCGCTTTTGTAATGATAGAAAAAAAAAAAGGGACGTGGTAGCTCAGTGGCTAAGACGCTGATCTTGTCGGTCGAAAGGCTGGCAGTTCAGCGGTTCGAATCCCTAGTGCCGCGTAGCAGTGAGCTCCCGTTACTTGTCCCAGCTTCTGCCAATTTAGCAGTTCGAAAGCACGTAAAAAATGCGAGTAGAAAAAAACAGGGACCACCTTTGGTGGGAAGGTAACAGCGTTCCGTGCACCTTCGGCGTTTAGTCATGCCGACCATATGATCACGGAGACATCTTCGGACAGCGCTGGCTCTTCGGCTTTGAAACGGAGATGAGCACCACCCTCTAGAGTCAGGAACAACTAGCACATATGTGCGAGGGGAATCTTTACCTAATGATAGAAAATGTCCAATCATGGAAAACACTGCCTCAGAAGTTGGTGGTCTCCTTCACTGGAGATTTTCAAACAGAGGCTAGATAGCTGTCTATCAGAAATACTATATCGATGGATTGGAGATGATGAGAAGATCCCTTCTTGCATGTACAATCTCCAGATTGTACAAATCACATGCTGCTTTAATGTAATGAATGAACCCAGTCAAATGTTGACATCTTCGCAGATCTTTTACCTGGACTTCACTGGCTTTGTTATTTTTGTATAATTGCCTTTTACGGCAAAAACTGCTTGTTTCCATTCTTTACAGAAACTTTTCTTTGCAAATCTGGATTTCCCAGAACGAATGCCATTCTAACAAAGGGACGGTAAATTTGATCCCTTTGCAAATATGTACACATATTTTAAGTAGCTTCTTGGACTGTACTTTCAATAAACTAGATGGCTCTTTGTAAATTTGTCTACAGTTTGCCCTTGAGAAAGTTTGGTCATAAACTTGGCTAAACTGCTATTTGACTTTTCTTTCCCTGGAGATACAGCCAACAGGTTCAGGATTAGGACTTCAAAAGTGTGGTTGAGTCAAAGTTAGCGACTTGGAATACTTAGGCATGAATCTAAGATGTGCTAAACCTTTAGCGGCCGTTTGAAAAATCAGTTTGTCAAAAGAAATTAATTTATTTTACAAAAGAACAATTTAAAAGTGGTTGCTTTTACTGCTCTCAGTTCTGGACATTCCTCTTAAAACCTTGCAAAGGCCATACAGTGGCATAGCCCTTACTTTAAAAAAACCTATATAAAATACAGCAGGGGTCTCCAAGCTTGGCCCCTTTAAGACTTGTGGACTTCAACGCCCAGAATTCTGGGAATTGAAGTCCACACGTCTTAAAGGGGCCAAGCTTGGAGACCCCCTGAAATACAGAATTCATTTCTCCTCTTCTTGGAATTCAGCAAGGAATTGCTATCAGCCACACACAAGCGATGCCTTTTGGTGACTGAATCCTGATTTGGATTGCAAAGTTTGTCCTGGAGAGGTTGAAGGTCTGGCTCCAAAATATTCCCACCGGCCATCTCGTTTCAGCAGAGTGGCCTTTTTCGTGAGTAGGTCCTGGTAATGGATCTCTTTCTAGCCGGCGTGCTGCGGAAAAGAGAGAAGTCCTCGTACACAGCTCCAAATGTATCCTGGTCTTCCCCTATAGGAGAAAATAGGTGTGAAAAATCCCAACGGAACAACTGTTAAGAACAGAAATGGGGGAACTCACAATTTGTTTGAAGGGTGTGTAGGACTTTCTAGCTTTCTTAAGGGAATGTCTTTTCAAATCATCATCCTCTTTTGACGACCCCATAATCACTTGTGGGGTGGAGTCTGGGCAACTGAATGGAACTGAGTGTTTACTGGCCAGATGCCTTTCCTGTCACCAATGCGGAGTTTTTTTCAGCAGATATATTCTCAGTGTGTTCGGAGAGAGAAATATCAGCCTCTACCTAGGATCGAACTCACAGCCTCCTGATTGTGAGGCGAGAGCTCCACCTCTAGGCCACCGCACCACTCAAGGGAATGTCTTTTCAAATGAAAGATGAAAAACAGTTTGCCGTCATCTAGGTTAGTGTGACGTGTGTAGCGGAAGGGGAAAAGGAATCCGCGTCCTCCCCCTTTATCGATTCTAATTTGGCTATACAGGTAGCGACCAGTTGCTTCGCGAGCTTTTGAAGTTATGATGGACCTCCCTCAAAAAGTACTTATGACCTGGTTCTGAAGTTCTGACACAGCTGTCTCTCCCACAGTCCTGTGGCCGATTTTGGGCACTCAGCAACGGCCTGCATTTATGGCTGTTTGAAGCATTCCCTGGTTATGCGGCCGTGATTTGCAAAGTTTTTGCTTAAAACTGGTTACTATTCAAAGGCAGGATTGAGGAAAGCTAACCTCAAACAGGTCATCGTTTTTTCAGCTACGATCGCCGCTCAGGAAATCAAGCCTAGCTACAACTTGGTATGAATATGTTTGTCAGCTTTGGAAGCCATATTAGGCCGGAAGCTTCCATGCTGCCACCTTCTCATGTGTGGGAAAGTAGGAGGGGGGATTTAGTAGAGGGGTTGTCTTTAGACATAATAGCATATGTCCTGTCAATCAAGGTCAGGCCGATCCTGCATCTGGAGAAGGAGTGGTCGGAGTGAGGTCTGGAAATGGGATGGATGGTGATTGGAGCATGTGATCGACTGAGGAGTGAGGGGATGTTTTGGGGGTTTTGATTTACTGAGGGAAAACTCTGACCTCTCAGATTCGGGTTTTCCCAGATGTGCCAGTTTACCTATTCTGGTAAATAGAACTTTGAAAAATGCTTGCTTCAGAGTCTTTACTTGGAGTTGGGGTTTTTCTGGAACGCTGACAATGTTCTCCAAAGCCATTGTAATTGCCAGCCCTTGAATTTGCCTTTTTGCCTTTCTCACGTCACATCATTTCGCTTCTCGTGTTTTTAAAGCCACGTTGAGAGAGAGAGCAGGGGCTTTTATTGGTCTCGAAAAACCCTTTCTTGGCTCAAAAGAAAGCCGAGATATTTCAAGTAAGCAAGCCTCGGGTTGATTTTGAAAGGGCACCGAGAACTTGCATCGTCACAATATTGAGTGGCAAGAAATTGAGCTCCCTTGAAATGTTGTTATTCGTTACCCCAAGGGTTTGAAATGCAAATTGGCATACCTTTGGGGCACTTCCTTTGGGTTGCAGCAGGGCCTTTGTAGAGGAGAGGGGACTGTTCCAGGGCCCAAAGGCCACTAGCAGAGATCACACAGTTTCCTGAAGATTTGGGTGGAGTCGTATCTGGAGTTGGGAAAACAGGAGGTTTAAACTTAATTGAAAAAAAAAATTGCATCTAGCACTGAAGGAAAAAAAATCTAAGGAGCTATTTACAGGAGATAAAACAGCTTTCAGGGAGTCCACCGGCCGTAAGTAGAAAATAAAACAAGGTATCAATAGCTCTGCATAGGTTTATCCTGGTAGCTCACTGAAATTAAAGATCAAGATCCAGGTTCTCATGACATCAACAAACCACAGAAGAAATGAACCAAGGATCAAGAGAGTCTGAACAGCCACCTGCTTGGAAATGCTTTAATTTGGATTCCTGCAACTAAGCTTTGTATTCTTAACTAGACTCCTATGAAAAGGTCTGGCAGATGGGATTTAAATTTAATAGGTGCCTTGACAGTCCAAAAGTACCGTATTTTTCAGAGGATAAGATGTACTCCCCCCCTCTAAAAGAGGGTGAAAATTTGGGTGTGTCTTATACACTGAATACCCACCCACCAGCTCCCACCCTTCGGCCTCCGCACGTCCCCTCCAACGGAGCTTTCGGAGGGTGAAAAAGCAAGGCGCAGAGGCCAAAACGGCAACTGGGAACAGCTGCTGTACTGACTGGAGTGCCCTGCGACGATCAGCTGCATTTTTGAAGCTGCGTATCTGCCCCAACGAGGCACGAGTGTAGAGAGCACGCACGCGCTCACAACCAGCAAACCTGTTGCTAAAGTTCACCTCTGGGAACAGCTGATTGGGGGTATTCCGGGAAGCCGATCCACCCGCCAATCAGCTGCTCGTGCTGAATCAGGCTAATGTGCGGAAGCTGACCAGGCTGCTTGCTAAGGATGCTAGCATACCGATGGATCCTGGTAGGCAGAGGCAGATTTTTTTTTTCTCCTTATTTTCCTCCCCCAAAATTAAGGTGCGTCTTATACTCCAAAAAATACGGTACCTGAGAAGTTGAAGATGTCCTCCAAGATCGTTGACTTTGAGGATACCGTCTGTTCTCCCATGCTCAGCAGTTCAGTTGAGTAGAGTTGAGCTGCTCCGGGGTTCTCTTTTGCTAGGCATGGCCTTTTCGTTTCCTGGCTAGCCTCCTCACCCAGTGCTCTCTGCTCCTGAGCCCTTTTTCTAGACTCTAGCACCAGAGTGTTCCTGAAGATGTTCTCGTCCTTATTGCCTTCTGTATCACTCCCATCTTGAAGCTTATCAATTCCTTCAAGTTCTGGGTCTCTCAGGAGCCGAACCTTTCTGCTACTGAAGAGTTCTGATGCTTCCTTGGCCCCAGGAGGTGGGGCTGGCTCTTCTCCAACGGCTTCTGCCAGCCTTTCGCTTCTGCTGTAGCCCACTGTGGCCCTTTTCCTTCGCGGCCAATCTTTGATGGCCTCGGGGGTAACCTTCCCTTTACGTTTCGGAGACGGGGTCCAAGGGATGCCGGCGCTGCCCTGGGAAGGGGAAGTTGTAGATGAGGTACAGAGAGTGGTGGGTGAATAGGAATGGCATATATAAGTCTGCCCGCCCATCCCAAACTTCCCAGGGGTGTTGTGGGCAGAGCGAACGCAGGATGGCGAGATGGAGACGGGTTCCAATTTCTCCAGGTGCCTACTACACCAGGCCACCGAAACGTCCCCCACAGCGCGATCATTTTCCTCCCCCTTGAGTTTGTCAGACAAATTGAGAGGCCGCTGTGCGACCTCGGAAGCCACTTTTCTGATGCGGAGCTTTGGCAAACCAGAAGCTTGCATTTCAAGCTCAACTTCATAGGTCAGCGGCGTAGCTGTGGCCCCGAGACTTTGAGAGGAGGCCGCCTTCTCTTCCTTCTCCAGCCGTGCGGCGGCTTCCCGTTGCCTTCTGTCGGCGGTGCAGCGCAACGCATAGGCGCCAGACCCTGGCTTTGAGATTGCAAGCGGGGAGTCCAGATCTCGCCTGGGAGGACTTGTGAAGAGCAGAGGCTGCCCACCTGCAGCGTCCTCTGCTGAAGAAAGGCTACTCCTAGAGCCTGGATCTACAGGAGAACCATCTGAAAGAGACTTGCTGAGATCCAGTTTTTCGCACAATACTACGGCATGCGCAAAGTGCATGGGATTATTGGAAGAGAAGGTAGGCGACAGGCGTCTCTCTAAACCCTTCCTCTTAGTTGGACTTATTATTTTAGTTGTTGGTTCAGGTCTCTGATCCAGTGAAGCATCCTCCGTATTGCCAGGTTTAATAAAGGGGTTGGTTTCAGCCACAAAGCTTCTAGTGCCCATAGAGGGATGTTCCTCTCTGGGCAAGGAAGGAAGGGAGCCCAGGGTTTTTATGGGGGAGGTCTTTCGGACACTCTGTGTTTCTTGGGGACTGCAAGAGTTTCTCCCCAGCTTTTCCCTAGTTGGAAAAAGTGTGCAAGGGCTCCCAGCTTTTGCAGACCCATTACAGGATGAAGGGATACCATCTGATTGGAAAGCAGAACGAATCTCTGAAGCGGATTCGGTCCTAATATTCGGACTGTTCTGGATATGTGTCAAACCCAGTTCTGGATGAGCATCTTTGAAGGCTGAAGAGGATGCTCCTGTCAACAGCGAGGGGAAGTCCACAGATGAGACTGGCTCAGGGCAGGTATTTCTTCGTATCTCAAACGTCCGGTTCTCAGCCGAAACCATAGGCATTACTGGGGGCGCGATTCTCAAGGAAAGCCTTGGGGATTGCAGTTCTGAGTACGGCTTCCCCTGAAGAACAAACGGGGATGAAGGAGACGACAGAATGATGGGCGAATCGGGACCATCTGCAGGCAAAGCAAACACGTCATCCAGCACGTCAGAGAGCGGTGGTTTCTCTGGAGTTTGGAGTTCTGCTGCCTTGGGTGAGGAAGGATCCCCGTTCTTCTTCTCCGCAATCCAAGGCAGACAGGATTCCTGGTTTTCAGTGGATATAGGCAAGGATTTGCTCTTCTGTCTCACAGGGGAGAAAAGATTTCCCAAACATTTGGCCACAGAGTTTTTAAGGGCTGGAGTTTTCTGGGGAGTCCGTCGTGCCTTTTCTTGAATCCGAGGAGATCTTCTCAGCGTGCTGCCTTTGGGATTTAAGAGCTCCTGGGAAGACTGAAAATAACTCTTCCCTGGTGCCTGTGAAAGAAGCGTGAAAAAAGATCAGAGATACAGAGAAAAGGACAGAATAAACTCTGCCTTTTTTAAAGCATGAAGATACCCTGTTTTCCCCAAAATAAGATATCCCCTGATAATAAGCCCAATTGGGCTTTTGAGTGCATGGCAATAAGGCCAAGCACTTATTTCAGGGTTCAAACAATATAAAACAGGGTCTTATTTTGGGGGAAACACGGTAGCAATAGCACTTAGACTTATATACCGCTTTACGGTGCTTTACAGGCCTCTCTAAGCGGTTTACAGAGTCAGCATATGGCCCCCAACAATTTGGGTCCTCATTTTACTGACCTTGGAAGGCTGAGTTAACCTTGAGCCTGGTGAGATTTGAACTGCCAAATTGCAGGCACCTGGCAGTCAGCAGAAGTAGCCTGCAGTACTGCACTCTAACACTGTGCCACCCGCAGCTCGGTGTTTTCAAGAAATGTTGAAAACAAAGATCTTAGCAAAATTGTGTAATAATTGCTTTGTAGAATTAGCTGGAGCTCACTTAACAACCCTCTTTAAAGATGGCATGTACCTTCTTCTATGAACAGCAACTTCATATCATTGAATTCTAATATATTTTAGATAAACACCTACTGAAGGATATATTACCTATCAGTAGGCTGAGGTCATTTGTAAGTGTACAATTGCCAAGCAGATGCCTTGTAAATGGTTAAACTACAGTCTAGATCCAAGAACTTTTAAAAAGAGCAAAGAAACAGGGAAAAACAGTGTCGATCACCTAGAATTACTTTTGGTGAGATGGGCATACATTTGATTAATAAATTTTTAAGAAACCAGAAGAATATTGAGAAAAACAGAAAGATGGCAATTCTACCTGAGGAACAGGCTCATCAAAGGTGAGTTGTTTTCTTCTCGTTTGGGGAGAGCTCGTTCTCCCCAAACTAAATCCACCGAAAACTTCTCCAAAAAGTATACTCTTTGGAGATTGGGGGGCTTTTACGGGAGGTGAAGCCAGACCTGTGAATAAAGATTCAACAGTTTAGACAAGCTTAAACAAATGTTATCTGTAAGTTTGCAGGATAAACTCTTCCTAAGATTACCATTTATTGTGATAAATCAAAATGAAAACCCCATGTCCTTCTAAATACTACTGAACTACACCTCCTAGCATCATTTAGCCAGCCTAGTCATTGGTGAGGGATGCTGAGAACTTCAAGGAAATAATATCTGGAAGGTTGGGGGTTGTTTGAGCCATGGTGGCACAGTGGTTAGAGTGCAGTACTGCAGGCTACTTCTGCTGCCTGCCGGCTGCCTGCAATTTGGCAGTTCGAATCTCACCAGGCTCAAGGTTGACTCAGCCTTCCATCCTTCTGAGATGGTTAAAATGAGGACCCAGATTGCTGGGGGGCAATAGGCTGACTCTGGAAACCACTTAGAGAGGGCTGTAAAGCACTGTAAAGCGGTATATAAGTCTAAGTGCTATTGCCATTGTTTACTCTATTAGAAAATAGGAAAGGCTTTGGTGTCAATTTAAGTTGGAGATCAAAAAGAAACCTGTTCTAAATAGTACAGACATAAATACTGATACAAGTGAGGAAACTCAATCTCTCCCTTGCTTGCATCCCTATTAGATCTCCTTCCTTACCTGGTTCTTCCAGATGTGCAGAAGGCACTTGTGGTGTGTTCTTCTGGTTTGGCTCTAGGGAGCGGATGTTGCTGGAGAGAAATTTATCCTGCATCAATTGCTTGATCCGCGGACTTCTTCTTAAACCATCTTTTAGGAAGAGAGAACAAAAGGGGAGAGAATCAAGGAGCGTTAATGCTTGATATAGACCAGTGATGGCTAACCTTTTTGCTGTTGCGTGCCAAAAGCGGGAGGAGCGTGGGGTTTTCATGTGTACGCGTGCCCACACTCAATACCCCTCTGCGCCCTGCTCCCCCACTTTTGGCAGGCGATGGCCCGGTGGGCCCGGTAGGCCCATTTTTCGCCCTCCCCAGGTTCCAGAGGCTTTCTTGGAGCTTGGGAAGGGTGAAAACGGCCTTCCCCACCATCCCAGAGACCCTCTGGAGGCCAGAAACAGCCCGTTTCTCGACTTCCGGGCCCGGAAGGCCCAAAAATCAGCTGGCTGGCGTGCGCATGCATGCGGGAGCTGAGCTAGGGCAACATTCGCGTGCCCACAGATATGGCTCAGCCTGCCCGCCGTAGGTATCATGGATATAGAGTATGTCACCCTTGGAAAGAAATACTGAGGACTGGAAGCCCCACTGATCAAAAGAAACAACACTTCAAAGCTCATGACAAATTCTTTGGATACTATCATTTTTCAGAAGCATAAATTGGCAAGGTGGAAGACTGCTAGTCTCTGCCTCTAGCAAATAAGGGTTCTAGACACCACCACTAAGAGGCAGAATTAACACTAAACTTGGACACACGTCTACAAAGGGCTGAGGTTAGCGTCGCTCCGTGTCCTTCAAACTGCCTTTCTCTCGCTCTCTCACACACACACATCCCCGAGGTGGGTTTCAGCCGGTTCTGACCAGTTCTGGAGAACCAGTAGCGGAAATTTTGAATAGTTCAGAGAACCGGTAAATACCACCTCTGACTGGCCCCGCCCTCATCTATTCTCTGCCTTCCGAGTCCCAGCTGATTGGGAGGGAATGGAGATTTTACAGTATCCTTCCCCTGCCATGCCCACCAAGCCACACCCACAGAACCAGTAAAATTTTTTGAAACCCACCACAACACCCCCCCCTCCCCATGATCTAGATGAAATTGGAGCCACTTTGCAGCAGAGTAGAAAGGCTGAGTCTCTATTTCATCCTGTGACTTGGCTGCTTTCAAAAGATGAAAGTAGCTGAGATAACAATGCTGTACGTGGTGCATGGCTCTTGCCCAAAGCCAGAATTTAGTCATAAGAGCCGGGGTGGCGCAGCAGTTCGAATGTAGTACTGCAGGCTAATTCTGCCGACTGCCAGCAGTTCGATCCTGATCGGCTCAAGGTTGACTCAGTCTTCCAGTCTTCCGAAGTCGGTAAAATGCGGACCCAGATTGTTGGGGGGCAATAGGCTGACTCTGTAAACCGCTTAGAGAGGCTGTAAAGCACTATGAAGCGGTATGTAAGTCTAAGTGCTACTATTTCTCACATTCCCGTTGAGGGTTCAGACCACATCCTGTGTATAAACTAAAGTAATCTATAACAGGCCGAGGTTAGAGATTCATAAGAAGCGCTTCTCCTTCTTGCTCTGCTATGAAGATAATTTTAATTGCACTCCTGTAACCAGCATCTCTCAATCCTCGAGTCAGTTTGATTTGCAAGAGCCTGCCAATCGGTACTTACAGGTTATGTTTTTTTCAGGAGATTCTTCTACAATGCCAACATCAGACCCAGGATCCGAACACCTTTGAAGAAAAGAATGTTTGAGACTTAGTGGAGCAGTAAGAGGTGTAGAAGTAAAGAAAGGAAGAAAGGAAGGAATTTTGACTTTATTCCAAAGTAAGATTGGTAAATTGCTATTAAACGAATCTGAAGCTTTCACTCACCGGCCTGTAATCTGCCTCTGCAGCAGCCTCCTGGACATCTGCTTGTGCAGAGGGGTTTCTGCCACTCTTTTGGTCAATAACTTGTGATGAGCTGAAACAGAGTTAAGTTGTGTAGAGAAACAAGATCACACTTAAGCAAGCAATCTGTTCGCTTTCTGTTTGGGAAGCAAGGACAGAGATTCTTTTTCAGGACTGAATTTGTATTGAAAGCAGCTGCTACTCCCCCATGTTATCATGACAAATGCTGTAGCATCTTGAACACAATCACATTTTCTCATATGAGCTATAGTGGATGAACTCCACTTTATCAGATGTAGGGAATATAAGGTAAAGGTTCTCCTCGTACATATGTCTAGTTGTTTGCCAACTCTAGGGGGCGGTGCTCATCTCTGTTTCAAAGCCAAAGAGCAAGACGTCTCCGTGGTCATGTGGCCGGCATGACTAAATGCCAAAGGCACAAAGAACACTGTTCCTTTCCCACCAAAGGTGGTCCCTATTTTTCTACTTGCATTTTTTACGTGCTTTCGAACTGCTAGGTTGGCAGAAGCTGGGACAAGTAACAGGAGCTCACCCCGTTATGCGGCACTAGGGATTCGAACCGCTGAATTGCCGACCTTTCGATTGACAAGCTCAGCGTCTTAGTCACTGAGCCACCACGTCTCTTAGGGAATATAGTGCTGTGAAAATAAATTCCATATACCAGAATAGAATAGAAATCGAATCGAAATTCTTTATTGGCCAAGGGTGATTGGACACACAAGGGATTTATCACCAGTGCATAAGCTCACAGTGTACATATAAACAGCAAGTAATATAGTCATTGTAAATAAAAAGTCACTCATGGAATAGGAGTGATTTATGCCAATTGACCTTTATTCAAGGCTCTTAATATTCTAGCCATTATTCCCTTACCTCTAATATCTTCCTTAGATCTGCTGCGTTTATGTTTTAGATCTTCTAAAATGGAAACTGACTGGCTCCGAGCCATCTTTGGTAAGGAACTTTTCCCCAGAGGTAGAGTTTCTTCATTGAAAAGATTTCTTCTCACCTTTGTCACTTCTGAAAGCAACAAAAACAAGAGGTTTTCTGGTGTGCAAGCGTATCCTGGACAAAACCAATCATCAGTAAAATATTTAAGAAAAACAGCAGTAAAACATCTTTAAGACAAACGTCTAATTGCTCGAGTTCGTCAAGTCAGTGAGGTAACGGATACAATTTGTGGATGTACGTATTACATGGAAGCAAAGGGCAGAATTAAGGGTGCTCAAAAATAAATATTAAAAACGGTTTATAAAGATAATACATATGCTATGAAGGAGTCATCTCTTTAGCTATGCAGTGATTAACTTTACCAATTAGCCTGAATTTCCTCTGTTTAGCCATTAAGTTATAACGAAGAAGCAGTGAAAGTAGCAAGCGGACCGAGTGGAGAGGTTGCTTTTTAATAATCTTTTTTATGTACAGTTATCAGATCAGTACGATTGAGCCCCCTTGCATGGAGCTCAATTTTGTTATGCTGCTTGCAAAATTAGGCAGATTTCGATTATGCACTGATGAACCTGCCACCAACTGCAGAGTTTATCTTGCTTTGTTTTATTTTCAATGGTTTTTGTTTGCTTGTTTGCAACGCTGATCGGCGACTGTAATAAAAAACATATTCATTGAGAGAATGTCGTTTTTAGGACGCGCAGTCGCTGTCTAACATCTTAACTTGCTGCAATGTGAGAGAAATATCACCTCACTTCCTGCTTAGAATAGAATACTGTCACTTTGAATCGGCTAATCGGCATTATATTAAAAGGAAATTACGTTGCATACAGCTCTCAAAGGGCTCTAATGTAAACATAAACATTACAAGTTAAAATAAATAAATACAAAATTATGCATGTACCCACAAATATTATATGACACGGAAAACAACACAGTCTAGTTCGGATGTATACATGTACATGGTGAGAGAAACTTAGGAAAGAAGACATACCTTGTACTCCCATTTTCTTGGAAATGGGTGCTAGTTTGGCATCCAGGGCCCCATGAGAGGTGTCCTGAAAATTTAGAACACGGCATTAGAAAGGCTTCAAAATTCACATCATTTACAAGGCATCAGTAGAAAACTAATATTGGTGAATAAAAACTACCGTATTTTTCAGAGTATAAGACGCACTGGAATATAAGACGCACCTTAGTTTTTGGGGGCGAAAATAAAGCTGATTGGCGGGTGGATCGGAATACCCCCAATCAGCTGTTCCCAGAGGTGAATTTTAGCAACAGGTTTGTTGGTTGTGAGCTCTACGCCTTGTTTTTCTGCCTCTGAAAGCCTCCAAAACAGAGCTTCAGAAAAAGAGCCTCTGAAACTTCAGAGGCTTTTTTTCTGAAGCTCTGTTTGGAGGCTTTTTTTCTGAAGCTTCTTTCTGATGCTTTTTTCAGCCTCTGAAACCTGTTTGAGAGGCTGGGTGGGGCTACATTCGGAGTATAAAACGCACCCAGATTTTCACCCTCTTTTTTGGGGGGAAAAAGGTGCGTCTTATACTCTGAAAAATACGGTACTTCATTCCAGGTTCTACAGAAAGTAAAAGGTCGCCTCTCTCTTCTATAAACAAAAATGAACACACTTTCCAAAGGACTAAGTTCTTTATGAAACAGAGTTGCCTTTTCTAACCGTTGTGCACGTTTCCCCTCCCTTTAATGTCGCAAGCCATTTGTTCCCCACTGGAAGATTCACCTTTCTCCTGTGGTTCCACGATGCTTGAGGAATTTCTATTTGGCGTAAATTCTGTGACATTTCTGTGATACTCCTATGTCTGGCTAACGGATGCTTTCTGAAAGCAGAAGACAAAGGTTTTCAGCAAGTGAAGCAAAATCATTTAGATTCTAGCTACTGTTTTAAAGATGTAGGACGTTTACTTCCCTTCTTGATATGAATCAAGCCTGTTTTTAAGGTGCACAAGACTTGAGTTTCTCACACACGGATGACTTCAGAATATTCCCACACAATAAACCCAACATATTAACAGCCCAACTCTGTTTTCCACCCAATAACCCAATCCAGTGACAGCTAACCTTTTCGGCGTGAAAACTGGAGAGCATGTGCAGGGGTACACACACCAGAACCCGGAAGAGAGCAGCTGGCCAGTGCACGTGTGCGGCGGCCAGCTGCTCTTCCGGGTTTCGTCACGCGCATGCACGCCAGCCAGCTGATCTTCGCACAAAGACCAGCTGGCTGGCGTGCATGCCCACAGAGAGGGCTCTGCGTGCCACAGGTTTGCCATCACGGATTCAACCAATATTGTGGTTATATAGAAATCAATTACAGAAGCAGAAGCAACACTGGAAGAAAAAAAAAAGAGACAGAACTAACATTTTGCGGGGATCGTGCAAAGTTGCTCCTACGTTTTAGCTTGAATTAAACTCAACACTGTCAATCCCCTTTTTCTCACATACACCTACCGTTTCTTGGCAGATCGGGTGCGCAGTTCTTCCAGCTCGTCTGCTTCAGCGCTTAAAGAAGCTGCTTTAGAAAGTGGAAGGGAGGCGGCAGAAGCAGGAAGGGACACACTCTGTGTCTCCTCAGTGATGGAATCATCGCTAAAGAAATCCGTTGGGAGGACGGAAGCTAACTTAGCGGGAATCTCCGTTCCCAGACTGTAGTACAAATCACCAAGAGTCTTGGGCATAGATTCCAGATATCTGTAGGGAGAGCGCAAAACCACAGGATTTAAATCTTGGCGAATTTCATGTATATTCATGTACTATGTACAGGTAGTCCTCGACTTCCGACCACAATGGAGCCCAACATTTCTGTTCTTAAGAGAGACATTTGTTGAGTGAGTTTTGCCCCCTTTTAAGACTTTTGTTGTCCCACTGGTTAAGTGAATCACTGCAGTTGATAAGTTAGAAGCCCGGCTGTTAAGAGAATCCGGTTTCCCCGTTGACTTTGCTTTTCAGAAGGTCGCAAAAGTTGATCACAAGACCTTAGGGCACCGCAAGAGTCATAAATATGAATCAATTGCCTCTGATTTTTGATCACTTACATATCTACAACTTCTTCCAAAAAACTGCTGAGGTATCCTGGATCTTTATTCAAGCACAGCATCCTAAGTAACTCCGTCATCTGCAAGAGAGTAAAAGTCTTCAAATCCATGATACTCAAAGTAAAGAACAAAGTCTTACTTTCCAGGACTCAAGAGATGTGTAACACACACACACACACACTTTATTTACCTCTTGCACAAGCTGCTCCATTCTGTCTGTGTTATTTTGCAAAGAAGAATGTTGCAGGCACATCTCCAGGCGCAAATACACCTGAAGTCGGCACCTTAAAAAAAAAAAAAAAGAGGAAAAGACAGATTGAGGAGAATATTCCTTGTTTCTATTTCTCCTTCAACTGTAGCAATAAAAATGGACTGTGGGGAGGGGGTGCAGGAGAAATTACTCTGAAAAGTAATTTTCCACACAGTGCCCAAAGTTGCAAATGTTCTCAATTAATACCAATTACAGTAGCAGTTTGGACTAAGGGTATTTTAATTGTTTATCAATCAATTACTATCAAGTATTCTAGTGGAAAACCAGTCTACAAATGTACATATATAGTAGCAATAGCATTTAAACTTATATATCGTTTCATGGAGGTTTCCAGCTCTCTCCAAGCAGTTTACAGAGTCAGCCTATTTGCCCACAACAATCTGGGTCCTCATTTTCCCGACCTCGGAAGAATGGACGGCTGAGTCAATCTTGAGCTGGTCAGGATCGAACTGCTGGCAGTCGGCAGAATTAGCCTGCAATCTTGCATTTCTATAACCATTGCGCCACCAGAGCTCTATAATACAGTTTTATCCATACACCATACGTACAAAATAGTACATTTTGCCAAGGCTAATTACAGGATGGGTATGCAACAACATAAAGTGAGTAAATTTAAATCAAGGACAACACGACATCAAGCATTCATCTAAATCCCTCCACTTATACACAGAGGAATCCCTTCATCTAAAAATTAATTGAGTCATATTATTTCAGAAGCAAAGATCAGGCTTCGTACTCTTTGATCCCGGTTTCTTTATCAGGATCAGCGGCAAGTTGTTGACGAAGAGTGTTGGTGGTCTTCAGGAGATGTCTTTGGATCGTGTCTAGACAAGTTGCCTATGAACACAACATCAGACACAAAGGTGTTACTGCAGATATTCACCGAATACAAGTGGCAATCACAAAAATAGCCCATTGGAATAACTGCACAAAAAGAGAGAGGCTACCTACCATATTTTTCGGAGTATAAGACGCACTCCGCCACCCCCCTCCCGAGGGTGAAAATTCGGTCTTATACACCGAATGTAGCTCCGCCCATCCGCTGGCCCCCACCCTTTTTTGGGGAGGAAAACAAGGGAAAAAAATCTGCCTCTGCCTCCCAGCAATTTGCCTCCTTGCAGCAAACAGCAAACAGCCCATTTCAGCTTCAGCACAGCCTTATTAGCACAAGCAGTTGATTGTCGGTTGCATCGGCCTCCCTAACTCTCAACTGTTTCAGGCTGCAGGGATTGCCATTGCCTATTGCTGCGCGGGCCTCTGCTGCTTGCTGCAAGGAGGTAAATTGTTGGGAGCAGATTTTTTTTTCTTGTGCTAATCAGGCTATGCTGAAAATGAAAATTATTATTATTATTATTATTATTTATTAGATTTCTATACCGCCCTACTCCCGAAGGACTCAGGGCGGTGCACAGCCAAACAATAAAAACACATACAATACAAAATTTAAAAAATAGAATAAAATCAAATTAAATAATTTTGGCCCCGACAAATTTAAAACCCCAAACTTTTAAAACCAATTTAAAATTGAATATATAAATACTAAAAAATATTTAAAATTTTAAAAATCTTTTATAAAAGAGGGGGAAAATTAGGCCAGGCCGGCCTGGTGAAATAATAAGGTCTTTAAGGCGCGGTGGAAGGTGCGCAGATCCGGGATCCTCCGTATCTCTGGGGGGAGCTCGTTCCAGATAGTAGGTGCCCCCACAGAGAAGGCTCTCCCCCTGGGGGCCGCCAGTCGGCATTGTTTGGCTGACGGCACCCGGAGGAGTCCCTCTCTATGGGAGCGTACCGGCCGGTGGGAGGCTATTGGTGGTAGTAGGCGGTCCCGCAAGTACCCGGGTCCTAAGCCATGGAGCGCTTTAAAGGTGGTAACCAAAACCTTGAAGCGCACCCGGAAGACCACCGGGAGCCAGTGCAGCTCGCGCAGGAGAGGTGTTACATGGGAACGCCATGTCGCTCCCATTACCACCCGCGTCACCCAATAGTCAGTGATGGCGTCAACTGACTATATCGGGACGTCGGAAACCACAGCCACTCAGTCTTGGATGGGTTGAGCCTGAGCCTGTTCCTCCCCATCCAGATCCGTACGGCCTCCAGGCACCGGGACATCACTTCAAGGGCATCGTTGGGGTGATCCGGGGTGGAGATGTACAGCTGGGTGTCGTCAGCGTACTGATGGTACTCCACCCCGAAACCACGGATGATCTCGCCCAGCGGCTTCACATAAATGTTGAACAGGAGAGGCGAGAGGACCGACCCTTGCGGCACCCCACATATGAGGGGCCTCGGGGTCGACCTCTGTCCCCCTGTCAACACAGACTGCGACCGGTCAGAGAGAAAGGAGGAGAACCACCGCAACACAGTGCCTCCCACCCCCAACTCTTCCAACCGGTGCAGCATGATACCATGGTCGATGGTATCAAAAGCCGCTGAGAGATCTAACAGGACCAGGACAGAGGAGCACCCCCTGTCCCGAGCCCTCCAGAGATCATCAACCAACGCGACCAATGCCGTTTCCGTGCTGTACCCGGGCCTGAAGCCCGACTGGAACGGATCCAGATACGTCGTTTCATCCAGGTGCTGGGGGAGCTGTTGCGCGACCACACTCTCAACAACCTTCGCAACAAAGCGAAGATTGGAGACCGGACGATAATTTACCAACATTGCCGGGTCCAGGGAAGGCTTCTTGAGGAGAGGCCTCACCACCGCCTCTTTCAAGGCGGCGGGAAAGTCACCCTCACTCAGCGAAGTGTTTATAATCCCCTGGAGCCAGCCTCGTGTCACTTCCCGGGAAGCCAGTACTAACCAGGAAGGACACGGGTCCAATAAACAAGTGGTCGCGTTCAGTCTACCCAGAATCCTGTCCACGTCCTCAGGGGTCACAGGATCAAACTCATCCCAGATAACATTCTCAAGACCTGCCCCTGTCTCTCCCCCTGAGACTACCCAGTCGGAGTCCAAATCTTCCCGAATCTGAGTGATTTTGTCATACAGATACTGAACAAAATCCTCGGCTCTACCCTCCAAGGGGTCCTCCCGCGCTTCCTGGTGGAGCAGGGAGCGGGTCACCCTAAAGAGGGCGGCCGGGCGATTATCTGATGACGCAATAAGAGCAGCAAAATAACTACATTTCGCTGCTTTTATCGCCACTAAGTAATTCCTAATGTGGGATCTTACTAGTGTCCGGTCAGATTCAAGAAGACTGGCCCTCCAACTACTCTCTAGGCGTCTTTTCCGGCGCTTCAACTCCCTCAGCTCCTCGGTAAACCAAGGAGCCAATTGAGATCGGCGCCGGGTCAGAGGCCGCAAAGGCACGACCCGATCCAGAGCACCAGCAGCCGCCCTATCCCAGGCGGCCACCAGGTCTCCAGTCGAGGCGTGTGCCAGAACCTCAGGAAATGGCCCAAGCTCCGTCTGGAATCTGTCAGGTTCCATCAGGCGCCTGGGGCGGAACCATCTGACCGGCTCCGCCTCCCTGCGGAGGGGTGCAGCGGGGTGAAAATAAACTAAAACAGGCTGTTTGCTGCAAGCAGGCAAATTCCTGGGAGGCAGAGGCAGATTTTTTTCTCTTGTTTTCCTCCCCAAAAAAAGGTAGGTGCATCTTATAGTCCAGAGCGTCTTATACTCCGAAAAATACGGTAATTAAATGCGAACAACAAAGCAGATATCAAAGAGACACTTATTTAATAGATTTATATGCCACTGCTAAATCTTAAGAGCCTTGTACTAAGGAGCAAACGAATTGAGACAGAATGAAATCCTTTTTTTCTTCCTTTATATGGAATATGACATTTGAATAGAAAAAGGGAATACCCACAGGATGTTCCCGTCAAGATGTCCTTCTCAAGCTTCAGAACAAAATCGTATTGCTCTGTTTCAGTAACTTTTAATGTCATTTGTGCTGTGCTGAAAACATGATACGACTGTTTTCAAAGTCAAGTCTCGCTGGAGGTGGCTTGTTCTAATCCAATCAGGTTTATTGTTTCTGCAGTAGAAAGTTTTCATATATATATATATGAAAGTATAAACTTTTTCTTGATTGCTAATGTCATTTCACCATGTAGACAGGGGATTTATGCTTCTGTAATATAGAAATATACCATATTTTTTGGAGTATAAGACGCAGCTTAGTTTTTGGGGAGGAAAATAGGAAAAAAATCTGCCTACTAGGTATTCATCTGGCTAGCGTCCTTAGTCTGCTCAGCTTCAGCACATTAATTTTCTGGTTTTTAATCCCCTGCTTGGGGATAAAAAACAGCTTCTAAGGCACAGCTGAGAGGAAGAAGCAATGAGAAAAGCAGGCAAAGCAGGGGGAGATCGCTTCACTCGGCTAGCGCCTAGTTAGGGCTGAACAAAAGCTTCTAAAGAACAGCTGAGAGTCGGAGCAAAGCAGAGAGATCGCTTCACCCACAGGTCGCCATTACTGCTTCTCCCAAACCGGCTGAATACCACCTCTGCCTTTGACCCATAAAGACCTTTGAAAAACCTCTGGGAGGCAAAGAGAGGTGTATCTAAGCAATGACTCTACCTCACTGGAGTTCTGAAACGTATTAACAGCTGTCACCATATCTTGAGAACGTGCAAACAAATTTTCTCCGTCCATCACAGCGTTCTGGTAGTTTGCATTGAGGTAAGAAAGCATTTCATCTTCGGTACTGAAGTCTGCAAAAACACACAGAAGCATGAAATATCTTGCTGGAATATAATTGTCTCACAATTGAATGTTAACATAATTGCTTAGGTTATAACAGTGAATTTACAGCAAGAGGATCAGGAAAACCTTGAGGTACGAAAACCAGGGTCAAATGATGGGGCAAATAATCCTCTTTTCATTTGTTGAGTTTTTCCTCCCCAGCGTTAGCGCATTTCTATTCACTCACAAACTTCACAATTCCACCATTAACAAGCCAGACCTCTCCATGCGGACTAACCTAGTACACTGACTAAGAAGCCTCTTATAATTCAAGCACCTGAAGGTCAGACAAGGAATAATGGATGGAAACTGACCAAGGAGAGATTCAACCTGGAAATAAGGAGAAATTTTCTGACAGTGAGAACAATCAACTTAGTGGAACAGAAGTTGCCCTTCGGAGGTTGTGGGAACTCCATCACTGGAGGCTTTTAAGAAGACAGACGGGCTGCCATCTGTCAGGAATGGTATAGGGCCATGATGGTGGGCCTATGGCACACGTGCCACAGGTGACACACATAGCCATATTGGTGGGCACGCGAGCTCAGCTCTGGTGGGCATGCCTCCTCACTGTCTGACTCTGCTGCTAGCTCTACAGGCTGCTGGCGGACCACACCACCTGCAGCTTGCGTGGCCTGGTTCCCAACGGGCCATAGACAGGTACCGGGCCGTGGACTGGGGGTTGGAGACCCCTGTTCTAGAATGTTTGCAATTCTCCCTTAAATCTGCACCAAGACACCCAGTTTTGACTCCTACTCTTTGTTCTGAAACACAGGACTTTTGGTTTCCCTACTACACATGACAGAGAACTGATTTCCACGCACTTATCTTGCTTTTCCGTTTCCTTCCGTTTCCTTCTCCTTTGCCGTCCAATTTTCTGGAGAGCAGTCTTTGGCGTGGCTTTTTATGCACTGGCAGCTCTCCCTCTGGCTGGTGTTTCTGAGCTTTCACGTTGAACATGGCAGTGTTCAGCATCTGAAGAGAACGGGGCATGGTTTTCATCTTCCGCCTAATGGGTGTCCGGGGAACCGCGCCTGTTCAAGAGGAAAACAAAAGCGAAATGTGAACTTGGTTCATTACAATAGTGGCCAAAATTGTGGAAACTGTCCACAGACCACCAGGTTGAGAACCATGGATATAGAACGTATGGAATCATTTAACTTCTTTTAATCTACAGTAGTGGCCAACATTGTGGAAACCCTTTGGGAAAAGTGTATTTTCTGAAACTAGGTAATAACACCACTTTTTTGGGGGGGGGGGAGTAGTACCATAAAAAATTATATATCAATGGAAAGAATGGTCAAGAATGTAATGGAATAACTTTTATGAAGGATTTGCTATTAGAATAGCTGTTACAGCATAAAGAAGAAAAGTGAAACACAGAAAAAATGAGACATACAAAAATTATCACCATAGAAAAAACGAGATATACAAAAATGATCACCACGTCAGTTAATACTTAGTTGGTAACCTTTAGCATGAATGACGGCCTTAGAACTTCTTCCTATGGAGTGAACCAAGTCTTTTAGTTCTGCAGCTGTTATAATGTGAAACCAAGATTGAAGGATTGCTTCTATTAACTGGGTTTTATTGCTGGATTGCTTCTGACTAACACGTTTCTTTAGTCGGTTCCATAGATTTTCAATTGGGTTAAGGTCTGGGCTATTCCCAGGCCATTCCAGCAGTGGAATAGGATTATCTTGAAACTCAAAACAAAAGTGGTGTTATTAGCCATCAAACCTCAAAAATACACTTTTCCCAAAAGCACTTAAATGTCTCGCTTAGCAACGTACATTGTAGGCTCGATTGTGGTCGTAAATTGAGAACTATCTGTATCAGTTTAGTGACTATTCAAGGTTATAGCAGCAATAAAAAGAGCGACATACTACCGGTCCTCGCACTTATGACTGTTGCAGCATCCCCAGTCACATGATCAAAATGTAAGCACATGGAGACCGGCAAGTATTTACAATGGTTGCAAAATCTCAGGGTCATGGGATGGCCATTTGTTGCCTACCCAGCTGGCGTCCATCAAGCAAAGTCAACGGGAAAAGCCAGATTCGCTTAACAACCACATGAGTCACTTGACTGCAGTGATTCACTTAACAACCATGGCAAAAAAAAAAAGTCGTAAAATTGGGTGTAAAGTTCATTTAACAAACCGCTTTGCTTAGCAATGGAAATTCTGTTCTTAATTGTGGTCATAAATCAAGGACTGCCCATATTTAAGTAAGGGTGATGTGTTCTCCTGTGCTTTCATCTGCATGATTGCAATATATATATAAATATATATATAAATTGCGTACATCTCTTTTTCTGATCTCGGGTGTGAGATGAAACTCTATGCTCAGAAACTTTTTTCTGGTAAAATTCTGCTAGGGATTGTCTCAGCTCCGCTTCTGATTTGGGGGGTTCCTCTTCGTTTTGAGTAGAACTTGCTTGCAGCACCCTATAGAGAGAGAAAGAAAAACAAACAAACAAACTAGGAAAATGGAATAAAAGCCAAAAAGTAATGGCCCTTCTCCACTGCGTTTAACAATTAGCAAAATTCCGCAGGTCGAACTAACAGTTAAAGATTCCTTTCACCCCGAATTATTCCGCTCAGAATGAAAAACATCTGTAAAGATTGCACATTCGAAACAAGCCCAGATGAGGGTTTTTTGTCCAGATGCATTTCTTTTTATCTAGACATACAGTATGACATTACTGAGCACAAATGCTTACCCTTTGGAAGAGTCTATGGGAAGGAAATTTATTCCAATTTAATTGTGTTATAGCAGCAGTAGTAACTGTGGAGTATTTGGTGTCTGGGTTTGCTCTTCTCTAAACTAAATTAAGCTAAATTAACTCTAAACTAAATTAAGCCAATAAATAAATAAATAAATAAATAAAAGGAAGGAAGGAAGGAAGGAAGGAAGGAAGGAAGGAAGGAAGGAAGGAAGGAAGGAAGGGGAATTACCTGAATGATTCCATCAAGCGTGAGCTTGCACCACATAGATTTGACACACTGTACCAATCCTCAAGGACTGCAGGACTCCAGGTTTGAGTACAGAAAAGCTCCTGCTGGACCCATCCTGGACATAAACTCTCTGTATAACATGCATAGATGAAACATTTTTTTTTTTTAAAAAAGGACAAATACTACTTTATTAGAAAGAAACTGCATCAACTCTACACATGTCTAGATAGAACCTATTTTAGCCAACCCTGAGCAAGAAACACTTTTAGATATTATAGATGAGCTTGTAATAAAATCGATAATCTCCTTCTCCATAATTTATTTATTTATTTATTCAATTTATATACCGCCCTTCTCCTAGTGGACTCAGGGCGGTGCACAGCCAAAACTAAAATACATAACAATACAAAATTTAAAATTAATTAAAAGAATTATATACTTTGGCCCGAATTAAAACAGTGTGAATTAAAACCCATTAACAAATTAAAACTAAACAATTAATAACCATTAAAAACTAAAAAAGGGGGGCGGGGTTCACGCCAGCCCTGCTTGCTGGAAAAGAAGAGTTTTCAGGGCTCGGCGAAAGACCCGAAGATCCGATATCCTTCTTATCTCCGGGGGCAAATCGTTCCAGAGGGCGGGGGCTGCCACAGAGAAGGCCCTCCCCCTGGGGGTCGCCAGCCGACATTGCCTGGCCGACGGCACCCTGAGGAGTCCCTCTCTGTGGGAGCGTACTGGCCGGTGGGAGGCTATCGGCGGCAGAAGGCGGTCCCGCAAGTACCCAGGTCCTATGCCATGGAGCGCTTTAAAGGTGGTAACCAACACCTTGAAGCGCACCCGGAAGACCACTGGAAGCCAATGCAGCTCACGCAGGAGAGGTGTCACATGGGAGCGACCCCTCGCTCCCATAATCCCCCGCACGGACGCATTCTGCACCAGTTGGAGCCTCCGGGTACTCTTCAAGGGGAGCCCCATGTAGAGAGCATTGCAGTAGTCCAGGCGGGAAGTGACGAGTGCCTGAGTGACTGTGCGTAAGGAATCCCGTAATGGATTGCATAACCATAATCTTCCGTAATGGATTGCACCAGAGGCTAAACCAATTTCGTTGTATATATGATGTACAATGACAATAAAGGCTATCCTATCCTGTCTGTCCAGCAAGGAGATGAATAGTTGTCTGTAACACCTATTCTTTCCGCCCCCTGCCTTTTATCCCCAGAACTAGGGTGGGGCTTCGCTAGCAGTGGTGGCTCTTCCGTCCCAAGGATCGGCCCATAGATTTCCACTGCTCTCCTCTCTTCTGCCTTCTGCGCATCCGCGCATCAGGCACTGGACCCAGCTGTTCCTCCACCTTCTCATCAGCTACCTCCAGTCCTGGGGGCTGTTGACTCTCCATTTGAGGGTGACAGACAGTCCAGGCACCTGTCTCTATCTCTGACAGCTCCATTTTCTCTTCCCCCTCGGAGCTCTCAGGATTCCTTGATGCTGGCCCTGACTTCCACGCCTCCTCTTCCTCCTCTGGTTCAGCTGCTGGAGGGGCTGGCGGCCAACAGGCCACAACAATTCCGAACAGGTCATTGGCCAAGAAAATCTGCCTGAGACACTGCAAACAGTTCCTTTTCGGACAAAATATTGTGGGACTTCTTGGAACATCTGAAAACCAGAGTGGTAAAAAAAAAAAAGATCAGGCTTACCAGGACTTGCTTGGTGGTCTTCGTCTGAGTCCTCCATAACTTGACGTAGCACGCTGCTCACGACTTCTGGCAAACAGAAGTCCTCCTCCTTGGAAAAGTTCTCTGCCACAGGAGAGGGCTGAAGGAGGGACCCTTCAGCTTCTGCCACTTCTTCAGCAAAGAGCAGAGAAAGAAGCGCAGTGGTGCCAGAGATGGGGGAGAAAACTCCGGTACAAGGAGAATGAGCTCCGGATGAAAATGTCACTTCAGCGACCTTTCCAACAGAAGAGAAACATGAGAACAATGAGGGGTTGCTTAAACCCTTCCTGAGAAACACACACACAAAAAAGATGCTTTGAAGGAGGGATTTTGTTTCAACCATCCTTTCAGCAAAGCATCCTTTGAAACAGATAAGCTGCTCTGTGGCTTCGTTTAACGTCTAGAGTCCCATAAAGCTGTTGGTTGGACAAGGCCCCAGAAGGCATTGTGAAGGCACTTCAGTGAGGTGAATGATGCTACGGACTCAGCAAATATTTCATTTTCCATGGAGCAAAGTCGTTTTTGAAGAGGCCTAAAGGCTGACCTGGTTTTCCCCCAATATATGTCACCATTGTTTCCTTCTCTCTTGAGAATTACAGGTTGATGGCAGCCTTTGGAGAGCTGGGAGCTGCCTCTCAATCTTTCAGCGGCTTGCATAACCCTTGGTTTCAAGAATGGTGAAACATCCATTTCCGACCCCACCAACCTCCTGTCAGAACCTATCATTTCCCACCCCCACCAGCTAATCCCAACTGTCGTTAACTGTCCTTCCATCTCCCGCACCATCCAATACAACTGATGAAGCTTTCAGAATAGGAAGCGAAACATCTTCTTTCTCAAAAGAAAACCAGACCAAGTTGCCTTTTCAAAAATAAAAACCAGTTTGCACCATGTTAAAAGAAAGCACAGTGCAAGTTTACTCAGAGTGAACAAACTCTTGGAAAAAACCTCTCTACTGGACATTCTTCCTACCAGAGCTCCTACCAGATACTGTTGTAGTCCTCGACTTACAACAGTTCATTTAGAGACCGCTCAAAGTTACAACATTACCGAAAAACTTGACTTATGACCGTTTTTCTACATTTGCGGCCGTTGTAGCATCTCTATGGTCCCATGATTTACATTCAGATACTAGATAACTGATTCATATTTATGACCGCTGCGGTTTCCTGGGATCGTGTGACCTTCTGACGAGCAGAGTCAATGGGGAAACCAGATTCATTTAACAACCCTGCTACCAGTTTAACAACAGCAGTGATCCCCTTAACAAAGGAGACAAGAAAAGTCGTAAAATGGGGCACAACTCACTTAACAAATTTCTCATTTAACAACATAAATTTTGGGTTCAGTTGTGGTCGTAAGCAGAGGATAACCTGATTGTGAAACATAATCAACACCACTATGCTTATCAATTACCATGTTTTTCAGACTATAAGACGCACCTAAACTTACTGGAGGAAAACAAGAAAAAAATTGTTTTTGGCCTCCGTGCATCGCATTTCCGCCCTCCCTGGCCCCCAGAAGCACTCTGCAGTGCTCTGCGCAGCCCATTTTCGCCAAAAAGAGGCCATGTGGAGCACTGCAGAGTGCTTCTGGGGGCCGGGGAGGGTGAAACGCGACGCGCAGAGGGTTCGGGAGGCCAAAAATGCCCGTATTCGGTCTATGAGACGCATCTAAATTTTCGCCCACTTTTCGGTGGAAAAAAGGTGCATCTTAAAGTCCAAAAAATACAGAACTTATCAGTAGATTTGCTTTGCAGAATGAAAAGAGAGACTTACCATATGAAGTCCTTGAGCCAGAATATATTTTACAAACTGCTGGAACCAACGAATCTCTCGAGCCGAAGGTCCCAAGGGCTTGCTCTGGAGTGTCCAGCTCTCCGTGTGAAGATTTCTAACGGGCGCTGACCTCCAGTCTGTCATGGTGCCTTTAAGTTGTATCGTGACTGTCCCTTCGAAGTGCGTCTGGTTCAAAGTTAAGGGCTCCAGCACCACAGCGCAACTCCGGGCTGCTTCTTTTCCTGCTCATTTTGAAGATCAGAAAGGTTATACTTTTGTTTATCAAGCAAGCAAACTTTCTTTCTAGAATTTCTGTATGCAGTAATGAATAAAAGAATAAAGAATAACAGCTGAGAAAAATGAGGCTGTTTCCCCCAAAATAAGACATCCCCTGATAATAAGCCCAAACGGGATGGACCCCATTCAATGGCTCGTGTAAGGTGGTTTTGTTATATTGTACTATATTAATTTATTTGATTCTCCTTGTTAGTTTTTATTGTTTTAAATGTGGTTTTATATTCTGTGATCTGCCATGGGTGAATAGGCGGCTATATAAACTCAATAAATAAATAAATAATAAATCACTTTTTTCAGTGCCATTGTAATTTGAAC
Source organism: Pantherophis guttatus (assembly GCF_029531705.1). The sequence goes on along the minus strand of NW_026844064.1, from coordinate 54,926,350 downwards.
CAGGGTGAAATCTAAAATTTGTTACTACCGGGTCTGTGGGCGTGGCTTGGTGGGGGGGGGGTAATGTGACTGGGTGGACATGGCCAACTTTTTTTTTTTTACTTTTAAAAGCATTTTTTCTACAACCTTAAGAGGTTGCAGAAAAAAATGCTTTTAGAAGCCTCTGACGATCCCAGCTGAGCAACCTGATCATCAGAGACTTTTTTAAAAAAACTTTTAAAAGCATTTTTTCGGCAGAAGAGGTTGTAGAAAAAATGCTTTTAAAAATAATAAAAAAAGCCTCTGATGATCGCGTGGCTTAGCCGGGAATGGGGGGGGGGGGGAACCGCAGGGATTTTTGCTACCAGTTCTCTGAACCACCCGCCGCCATCGCTACCAGATCGGGCGAACCGGGAGCATTTCACCCCTGCTTTGAACGGTCATTAAACGAACTGTTGTTAAATCAAGGACTACCTGTAAACCCCCCCACAAACCATATATATTATTTTTCGTTACCATCCGCCTTCAGGAGCAGGACTCCATCCAGATTTGGGAAGGACGTTTGTAAAGAAGAACGTGAGGAAAACAAGCCGTTCAAAGCGGAATCCAAAGGCAGCAGTTTAGTCCAAGGAGTGAACGATGGAAGATCAGAAGATGAATGGATGGTCCTTTTTTTCTGATGATCTAAATGCTGCGTTAAGACCTCCGAGGGCAAAATGGTGCCTCCCAGAATGCGCATCACTTCAAGCAACGTGAGGTAGCCAACGTGATCGGGGGGATCAAGAAGCTGAAAGGAGACAAATCAACGATGACCGGAATAAGGCTGATCGTCACAGGTAAGAACAGTACAATATGCAAGACTAGGTTAACATTGAGCTGCGCGATTTATGACTCAGCAGGTTGTGGGAACTTATCCACTCACTTGCTGTGACCTTTGAATCAGACCGTGATGCTGAGCTGCAATATGGTTTCTTGGGCACCTGCACGTTACATGAACCGTCCAGTTGTTTCAATATGAGATGGGCAGCAAATATTTTTTAAAATTAATGAATAAAAATGAAGTCAGCGTCCCAGTAATGATCATCTCCAGTGGGTGGGTCCTAATTTTTTTTTACTACCGGTTCTGTGGGTGTGGCTTGTTTTGTGGGTGTGGCTTGGTGGTGGGGTAATGTGACTGGGTGGGCGTGGCCAACTTTTTTTTTTTACTTTTAAAAGCATTTTAAGAGTATGCCTTTTCTGCAACCTTTGCAGCAAAAAAAAAAAAAAGGCTTTTAAAAGCCTCTAACGATCCCAGCTGAGCCGCACGATCATCAGAGGCTTTTTTTTTTTTACTTTTAAAAGCATTTTTTCAGCCGAAGAGGTTGTAGAAAAAGTGTTTTAAAACGTTTTTTTTAAAAAGCCTCTGATGAAGTGGGCGGGGTAAGCGAGCGGCGACCAGTTCGGGGGCGTGGCCATCCAATGTTATTACTGGTTCTCCGAATTACTACCAATTTTTACTACCGGTTCTTGCGAACCGGTGCGAACCGGGAGCAACCCACCACTGATCATCTCCCACATAAGCCTGCTGGAAGCTTCCTTTCGATAACAGAGGATCTTCTCCATGTTCCCAAAGAATGTTGCAGTTTTGCAAAAGAGAAACAACTCTGTTTCTACAATAGCATCTAAGTGGGGGTGTCAAACTCAATTTCATTGAGGGCCACATCAGGGTTGTGTTCGACCGGGGGGGGGGGGGGGGGCGTGGCCAGGGTGGGCGTGGCAAGCTCGACATCATTCGTGTTGCGGGCGCCTGTGGTGGCCCGAGCGCTTTGCCAGTGAAAATGGGCTCGCAAGCTCCATTTTTGGCTACGACGGACTCCTGCAACCCTCTACTGGTGAAAACGGAGCATGGGAGGGCCACAGGCGGCCCTCGAGAGCTGTTTTTGCTGGCAGAGCACCGCGGGCCAATCTTTCACTGTTTCCAGGGCAGCCCCACGGGCCAGATCTAAGCACCCCAGAGGCCGTTGAGTTTGACACCCCTGATCTAAGCAAGGGTACAAACTCCGGAAAACATAAATCTATAGCACAGTGGCTCCCAAGTCTTTTCTTAAACTATTAAACTATTACACCACAAACGTAATCTTGGGAAGTTATTTTATATAAATCACCAGTTGGCAACCCAGCAACTGTGGCCTATGGGAATGCACAGACCATTTTCACAGGCACAAACCGTGTTTCCCAACTGGAGTTTCATGGAATACGAGGGTTCTTCTGCAAGACGTAGCTACGGATTTTGTGAGCTGAGCTAGTGCTTGCGGTGATGGGAATTTTTATGCACTGCAACTCAGCAGCTGGCTTGCCGCTTTGATGTTGTTGTAAAAGATGAATTGTCAAGGTTAGAAATGAACTATATGCTGAAATGTTTACATATTTGCCATTTTTAATGCAGGGGTTTCCCAAGACTAAAAGATTATTTCAAGGATCCCTCCAAGGAAACAGTGCTGAGAAAGGCTGGGCACAAATATTTATCCAAGGATTATGCAGTTAGTCTTGTCTGTTCATTTTGGTAGAAAGAAGAGCATGATCAGCATGGAAGAAAACCTCAGGATCAGAAACACCTATACAGGCAGTCCTCGACTTACAACAGTTCATTTAGTGACTGTCCAAAGTTACAATGGCACTGGAAAAAAGTGACTTATGACCGTTATGATTTTTGCAGCATCCCCATGGTCAAAATTTGGAGGCTTGGCAATTGGCTCATATTTGTGACCGTTGCAATGTCCTGGGATCATGTGATTCCCTTTTTGCGGCCTTCCAACAAGCAAAGTCCATGGAGAAGCCAGATCCACTTAACGACTGAGTTATGAACTCTAACACCTGCAGTGATTTACTCATAAGAAAAATCATAAAATGGGGCAAACCCCACTTAACAAATGCCTCACTTAGCAACATAAATTTGGGGCTCGCTTGTGGTCATAAGTCGAGGACTACCTGTAGCCAGTTTCCATGTAGGTAATTGAGAAAACTAGAGAACGGTACGTTGAAATGTTAAAATAAATAAATAAAAATTCTGAATTTGATCGATTGGTCATCAAATCCCAGTAGATAAAACATGGAACCATTTGCTCTATTACATTTTTATATCTCGGGTAGTACCAAATAAAACAATAACCAAAATACGTATGAGTTTCGAAGGAGGGAAAACGAATGCAGCCAACATAACAAATAGAACGATAATCTGAGACTTTTTTTTTTTTTACCTTGGACCATTCAGTGGTGTCCATCCAATACAGAGTGACCTTATGACTGACCATCATGTCTTGGATTCCCTTAGGGAGGAATTTTTCAGCCAGGTCATGCGAAGGAGGCAGTTCTTCTGGCAAAGGAGCGTAGATCCCAGATATAAATTGCCATAGTTCCCTCCGGGAATGAGGGCAGGGAGATAAGACGAAAATGGCATTAGCAAAGCCCGCGTGAGTGGATTGCTCTGGAGGATTGTCCACAATCACCGTTAATTTGTTTTTCTGGCTCCTCAGCACTGGTTTGGTAGGAGAGACTATTTCAGGGCGGTCCCACTGATAGTCCAGCAGGGTTTCTTTCAGAATGTTCCGAGTGACGGTGGATCGTGGCGTCGGGCCCGGTGAGCACGGAGGGCAGAGCTGCTTCCCGAACCTGGCCTCCAGCTCTTCCTCAAAGTCTTCCCAGCTGCGGGACCCAAGCTCCCGGAAACTGCCTACTCGCGAAGCCCGGCCACGGATTCTCATGGAGTCAAAGAATTTGAAATCCCATCGGACCTTAGCCAGACCAAACTTGCAACCCAGGAAGTTCAAGATCCTCAAGGCGGCCAGGTGAAGGTGATCTTTCTCGGCGGAATCCGCCGTGTCCAAGAGGAAAACCACATTGTGAGAGCAGGTCATGATGCTTCAGCCGCTGGTAACCCGGAAGCTCCCAAGCGCGAGGAGAGGTCATCCGCCTGAACCGAGAACCAAAGGTGGAGCCCCGCTTATTTCAGCATCCTAATCCGATCCGAGCAGGTTTAAGGATGAGAAATGGATCCCCGGGCTCTACAGTCACTGGGGCCGCCCTTCCAAACAAACATGCTCACAGTAGGGCTTGCAAACTGAGGAACCTAAGCCTCTGCTGGCATTCACAGGCATGGGGCAGCACCGTCCATCTCCAAAGCTTCTCAAAGAAAAGCGATGCCCTCTCCCCATTTGCAAAAAAAGTCAAGCAAGCCCCATTACTCTAGCCACTGGACCTTTTTGCAAATGGAGGCGCAACCTGGAAGGTCTACCATGGCTCTGCTCCCAGTTGCCCTGAGGGACTACCCTTCTGCCCTCCTCCCCAGTTATCCTAGAAATTACCCCTCTCTCTTACCTTGATAACTACCCTTCTGCCCTCTCCACCGCTCTGGTAACTATTCCCTCCCACCTGTTACCTTGATGCCTATCTTCCTGACCCCCTCGGTTGCCCTAGTATCTAGCCCCCCTTACCTATGACCCCCCCCCCCCCCCCGTTGCCCTGCTATCTACCCCGACTTACCTTCACTCTCTTGCCCACCTTTACTCTCCTGCCCCACCCTCTGGTTGCCCTGGTAACTACCTTCCCTTCCCTTTACTCTCCTGCCCACCCAACTTTACTCTCCTGCCCACCCAACTTTACTCTCCTGTCCTCCCCCCGGGGTTGCCCTGGTAACTACCCCCCCTTATCTTTACTCTCCTGCCCCCCCTTTACTCTCCTGCCCCCCTGGTTGCCCTGGTAACTACCCCCCCACCTTGATAACTACTCTCTTGCCCCCCCCGTTGCCTTGGTAACTATCCTCCTGCCCGTCCGGTGGTCTTGCTAAATGTCCCCCTCCGTTACCTCGATGCCTGCCTGCCTGCCTGCCTCCCCAGTACTTTCGAGACCTTAACCACAGGAAAGAGGGTTAAGGGAGGAATTCTCAGGAGTCCCCGACCCCTCCGAGGGTTCTCCCAGTCTCCAGTCCTTCTCGGGCAGCCCTCCCGTCGGAGAGAAGCCGCCAGCTACTCAGAGGGAGCCGCTCCAACCGCCGCCATTACGCCCGCCATCGCCCCAGCCCATCCAACCGATGGCGCCTTTCGCGCTCTGCTTTCCCATTGGCTCGGGAGAGGAAGCCTGGCGCGCTCCTCATTGGCTGAGCCTGGTGTGTTTTTCCCCCCCCCCCAAACTCCGCCCCTCTCCGCTCGACAGGTGGACTCCTCCCTCTTGATCTTCGGATTGGCTACCGCCGTTGGCGCAGGCGCCTTCGCAGGCGGAAGAACGAACTCGACGCCAGGTTTTCCCCCTCCCTCTTCTTTCTTTCTTAAAGGAGCCGCAAAGCTCTACTTATTTCAATGTTTCTCAACCTGGCTAATTGTAAGACATGTGGACACTTCAACTCCTCAGCCAGCCTTGCAAAATTTGATTTTTGGTTGAGTATGGTGGTTGTGTCCACCCAGCCTCTTTATATATCATCTATCATTGTATTGTATTGTATTGTATTGTATTGTATTGCATTGCATTGCATTGCATTGCATTGCATTGCATTGCATTGCATTGCATTGCATCATATATCATATCATATCATATCATATCATATCATATCATATATCATATATCATATAGAATAGAATAGAATTCTTTATTGGCCAAGTGTGATTGGACACACAAGGAATTTGTCTTTGGTGCATAAGCTCTCAGTATACATAAAAAGACAAGATACATTTGTCAAGAATCATAAGGTACAACACTTAATGATGGTCATAGGGTACAAATAAGCAATCAAGAAACAACATCAATATAAATCGTAAGGATACCAGCAACAAGGTTACAGTCATACAGTCATAAGTGGGAGGAGATGGGTGATGGGAACGATGAGAAGATATAATAATATATCATTACATATTAATATATATCATTCATACACAATTCAGTGTTGGTACAAGCACAAAGCACGAGCTAAGACGTCCACGCCATCTCAAAGCTGCCAAGTGTGAAAAGCACTGTGTGAACCCTTTTGAGCTTTGTGCATCTTGCAAGTGGATGCTGCGTCCGTTCTACACATTTCCTAGCTCTACGTTCTCTCCTCTCTTTAAATTCACTTCCCGTTGCTCTGTCATTGGCCGAGAGCTCTGGAACGCGAGGCGCTGATTGGATGACAGGCAGCCTCGCTTTGATTTTTAAAAACTTTAAAGGTCGTGTGTCGCATGACTGAGCTCCGGTCAAAGGCCAATTGGGGAGGGCGATGCTTGGCTAATTTTAACCTTTGCTTTGTGGTTTAGTTGTGTTGTGTCAACCCAGCAACGTCTCTTAACTACCCGATTTCAATCTATTGTGCAAACATTAAAAAATGGGTTAAAAGAGAGAGATAGATAGATAGAGATAGAGAGAGAGAGAGAATGGTTAAGGGTTAGGCAAGGACTCCAGAGCAGAAAATGTTGGTGATCCGCAGAAAAATTATTTGCATTTTTTATATTGCACTAAATACTACTTATCTTTTATTTTAAAAAAATCATATTAGTGGTCCGCGCGATTTAAAATTATAAATTTAGTGGTCCCTGAGGTCCGAAAGGTTGGCGACCCCTGCTCCAGGGAGATCCAAATCCATTCTCAGCTATAGGAGATCAGTAGGTGACTTTTGGACTCGCCATTTTCTCACGCGCGCTCTCTCTCTCTCTCTCTCTCAGCCCAGTCTACATCACAGGGTGGTTATCCCAGCTGATTGGGAGGAAATGGGGATTTCGCAGTAACCTTCCCCTGGAGTGGGGAGCGAATGGAGATTTTACAGTATCCTTCCCCTGCCACGCCCACCAAGCCATGCCACACCCACCAAGCCACGCCCACAGAACCAGTAGTAAAAAAATTTGAATCCCACCACTGGTATAAGTCACTTTTTTTAATGCCATTGTAATTTTCAATGGTCACTAAATGAATTATTATAAACAGGGACTACCTCAGTGGTGGGTTGCCCCCGGTTCGGACCGATTTGCAAGAACCAGTAGTAAAACCAGCAGGAGGCTCCGCCCACCAAACCTGGACGTCGTCAGGAAGCTTCTGCACATGCACAAAAGCTTCTGTGCATGCGCAGAAGCACGCACGCTCAGTCCCATTTTGAACTGGTAGTAAAGGTAAGTAGAACCCACCCCTGGACTACCTATATAAAAGGTGGGGTAATATATAGTAATAAACATAACCTTAAGTCAGTGGTGGGATTCAAATAATTTAAGAAACCATTCTCTGCCCTAATGACCAACTGGAGAGGCATGGTTCAGTGGCCATGAGACTGTGTGGGCGTGGCCAACTCAACATCACTCATGATGATGGGCGCGTCACCTTAGCTGTTACAATGTAATAAGGGTTAACCAGAGAGGCAGTTTCTGTAAGCAGGGCAATAAAGATTAGGCTAGAAACAGCAGCAGAATGTTTCCTTCTTGCCTTCCTTACAGGATTAGCCCTGTAAAGTGGGAAAAAAAACAACAAAATAAGATTTCTTCCAACATCCGGTTCTCCGAACTACTTAGAAAGTTAACAACCGGTTCTCCCGAATAGGTGCGAACCGGCTGAATCCCACCATTGCCTTAAGTAAAAGAAAGATTTAAGGGTTAGTCTATTAAATAAAACAATATCATGCATAACAAATGTGCTAACACGGCCATAGAGTAAAACTGTATGAAGAAGGCATTCATAGGAGTTGTCAAATAGGATTTATTTCTGTGTGTAATATATTTCAGTCAGTTAGTTTACGTCCATCCTACTTTTCTTATCCAGGGCTTGAAGGTAGATTGTTATTACTGTGCTTAGTTGAGTATCATATCTCAGACAAAAATCCACACCCACCAGTTGGTGGCAGTAAAGGGTGTTTTCTATTTTTTTATTGTTCTCTAGGAGGTCTTAGATCCAATTTTTGAAGGCTAATTCCTCTTTGGGATTGTGGCAAAATGCGAGCATAATGATGTTTATAATAGATACAAAACCAATAGAATTTATAATATTACACAGATATTCCTCCTACGAGTCAGTTCCTCTCCTGGTTCCTTTGCCTAAATTTTGTACATAATCAAAATCTGCTTGGCCCAGTGGGATCGAGGTATTTTCTCCTTTATGTCCACTAGATGTCAACATTGGCTCACTATAAAGCTATGAGATTGAGTTTTACTACGAATAGAATCTTTGCATAACATGCAGTGGGAGAGTACATTTGCAAGACTAAACTCCAGTGAATACAGTAAAGCCAGGAATAAAATTAAGAATAATATTGGAGTCATTGAATGGCGCTGAGGCCTTTACTTCAATTTTTTATTTACTTTTAATTTTAAAAAAACTAAAATTTTGTTGTTGTTAGTTGCAAAGTCGTGTCCAACCCATTGCAACCCGTGGACAATGTTCCTCCAGGCCTTCCTGTCCTCTACCATCCTCTGGAGTCCATTTAAGCTCACGCCTACTGCTTCAGTGACTCCATCCAGCCACCTCGTTCTCTGCCGTCCCCTTCTTCTTTTGCCCTCAACTGTTCCCAGCATTAGGCTCTTCTCCAGTGAGTCCTTCCTTCTCATTAGGTGGCCAAAGGATTTGAGTTTCATCTTCAGGATCTGGCCTTCTAAAGAGCAGTCAGGATTGATCTCCTCTAGGACTGACCAGGTGGATTGCCTTGCAGTCCAAGGGACTCGCAGGAGTCTTCTCCAGTACCATTGTTCAAAGGCCTCAATTCTTTGGCGCTCAGCCTTCCTTGTGGTCCAACTTTCACAGCCATACATTGCAGCTGGGAAGACCATAGCCTTGACTATACACACTTTTGTTGGCAGGGTGATGTCTCTGCTTTTTAGTAAATGCTGTCTAGCTTTGCCATAGCTTTCCTCCCCAGGAGCAAGCATCTTTTAATTTCTTGGCTGTAGTCCCCGTGTGCAGTCATCTTGGTGCCCAAGAAAATAAAATCTGTCACTACTTCCATTTCTTTCCCATCTATTTGCCAGGAATTGAGAGGGCCGGTAGGCATGATCTTAGTTTTCTTAATGTTGAGTTTCAAGCCAACTTTTGCACTCTCCTCCTTCACCCACATCAGAAGAAGGAAATGGCAACCCACTCCAGTATCTTTGCCATGAAAACCCCATGGACAGTACCAAAAACCTAAGATGTATATTCTAATAAAGAAAACCTGGAAAGATACCTGCTCAGCAACACAAGACAAGATAGAAAGACCTGCACACAGATTAGAGAACAAACGAAACTATACGATATCATCAAGAGAGTTAAAGAATTAAAATGGAAATGGGCCGGTGACATAGCAAAAAGAACTGATGGCAGGTGGACCATGGCAGTCCTAGAACAGATCCCACTTGATTAAAAAAAACGTCCACGAAAGAGACCTAAAACAAGATGGAGTGACATCAGAAAGTATTATGGACACGATTGGCAAAGGAAAACTCAAGACCGTATTGGTTGGAAACATGCAGAAGTGGCCTTCGTCCTGCAGTGGATAGACAATTGTGAGGAAGAGGAGGAGGAGGAGGAGGAGGCAGAGGAGGAGGAGGAGGAGAAGGCGGAGAAAGAGGAGGAGGAGAAGGCAGAGAAGGAGGAGGAGGAAAAGGAAAAGGAGGAGGAGAAGGAGGAGGAAGAGGAGAAGGCAGAGAAGGAGGAGGAGGTGGCAGAAAAGGAGGAGGAGAGGAGGAGAAGGCAGAGGAGGAGGAGGAGGAGGAGGAGAAGGCAGAAAAGGAGGGAAGAAAAGGAAAAGGAGGAGGAGAAGGCAGAGATGGAGGAGGAGGAGGAGAAGGCAGAGAAGGAAGAGGAGGGGGGACAAAAATAATGCCTTCATATCAAAAATTCAGCACATTTAGTACAACTAAATTAAGAGCATCCAATGCAATGGTTTTGCAACGCCAATTGATTCAAAGCAGTCAAAGTACACCATGAGATTTTGGTTTAGATCTTTTGCCTATAATTTAATGACAGGTTCTCACAAAATCAGCCAGATAAAACACTACGGCCATGAATCACTGGTACGTCATTCCAGGAACACCAAAGGCCCCGCACTGGATCTTTCTTGTCCAGGTGACCTGAAACAGATGCAGAGGTAAATGCAGTCGTAATCTGCCTTATCTATCCGTAACCGCATGAGAACAGAAAACAGCCAAAGGAACCCAGGAGTTTACTAACCGACTTTTGATTTAAAGATATGGTGCATAAAAAGTGTTGGCTAACACCGTTGCGCTAAGAATGGCTAAGGTCAAACACTTTAGGGGCTGAAGGCTGATCCAACCGGGTTATCCTGCCAGAGGCAAAGAGCAAATGATTCTGCCCTGTTATTCGCTCTCCGCTGCTTCTTACAGCTACCAGAATATTCCTGCAGTTTGCAGTTGCAGCAAAATTCACCTGAAATGGCAGCTGGATCCATTTGGAGAACCGAAGACATCTGTACAAGGTGATAATAAGACCCACTCATCACCACCTTCTGAAATAGCCTGACTAGATAGCTCAGTGGCTAAGAGACTGAGCTTGTCCATCGGAAAGCCGTGGCCTGGTTTCAGTCCATGGCCCTGCAGTTGGGGACCAGTGGTGGGATTCAAAATTTTTTTACTATCAGTTCTGTGGGCGTGGCTTGGTGGGGCGTGGCTTGGTGGACGTGACAGGAGAAGGATACTGTAAAATCTCCATTCCCACCAACTCCAGGAGAAGGATACTGCAAAATCCCCATACCCTCCCCACTCCAGGGGAAGGATACTGTAAAATCTCCATTCCCACCAACTCCAGGGGAAGGTTACTGCAAAATCCCCATTCCCTTCCCACTCCAGGGGAAGGATACTGTAAAATCCTCATTCCCACCAACTCCAGGGGAAGGTTATTGTAAAATCTCCATTCCCACCCCACTCCAGGGAAAGGATACTGTAAAATCACCATTTCCTCCCCACTCCAGGGGAAGGATACTGTAAAATCACCATTTCCTCCCCACTCCAGGGGAAGGATACTGTAAAATCCCCATTCCCACCAACTCCAGGGGAAGGTTATTGTAAAATCACCATTTCCTCCCCACTCCAGGGAAAGGATACTGTAAAATCTCCATTTCCTCCCCACTCCAGGAGAAGGTTACTGTAAAATCCCCATTCCCTCCCCACTCCAGGGGAAGGATACTGTAAAATCCCCATTCCCACCAACTCCAGGGGAAGGTTATTGTAAAATCCCCATTCCCACCCCACTCCAGGAGAAGGATACTGTAAAATCTCCATTCCCTCCACACTCCAGGAGAAGGTTACTGTAAAATCACCATTTCCTCCCCACTCCAGGGAAAGGATACTGTAAAATCACCATTTCCTCCCCACTCCAGGGGAAGGATACTGTAAAATCACCATTTCCTCCCCACTCCAGGGAAGGATACTGTAAAATCCCCAGGACAAATATTTTGTGAGTGCCAAAATTTAGCTCTTTTCTTCATTTTTAAGTGAGCCTGTAGTCTTGGATTCTTCTAAACGGGGTGGAAAGATTTTCTTTCTTCCTGTCTTGTTACAGCTGAATAAAATTGCACCAGACCAAATGTTCCTTTGTATGTGTGTGTGTCACTAGACAATTGGGATTTATAACCAAACTCGTTTAGGCAGTTATTTTCCAATCCTTGGGTGAAACTTCAAATAATGTGTATATTAAGCTTTGTGGCTGATCTTTAGCACTTCCAGCTTGTTGACACTCTTGCAACATAATCCTTTGTTTTCTCATTGCTACCCCACCTAAAACTGGGCATCAAGTTTGGCTCTTGCATGTTCGGTGAACTCTATGGCCAGTCCCACATTTATGCACCGATGACACATAATTTTGACCCAGTGTTCAGCATGAGGATGAAGGAATGTCTTGGCCTCCTTCTTTGATTCTCTTAAACTTGGGGAAAAGTCAGAGAGAAGATGCATATAAAGAATCAAATCAAGAGCAGCAGTGGTTAAGATTGATAATTTCCATGGAATTAAAAAATAATAATCTGCTGTTTGAGGTTGCTCTGCATTCTGTCCCTGGAAAAGAACTGCGTCTAAAATAGGGACAATTCAAGGAAGAAGAGGAGTGAGTTTTGCATTCTTGTTTCCTGTTGGGGCATTTAATTTTCTCAGATAAATGCTGTGATTGTTGTCCTGTGCTCCCATCTGCCACTCAAGGAAGTAAATGCAGGTAGTCCTTGACTTAAAACCACAACTGGGACCAAAATGTCCATTGCTAAGCAAGGCAATGTTGTTAAGAGAGTCATGCCACAGTTGTTAAGCAAATTAGCGCAGGCGTTAAGCGAATATGCCTTCCCCCAATGACTTTGCTGATCAGAAGCCAGCTAGGAAGGCCACAAACGGCAATCACACAACCCCAGTGTGTGAGTGTTCCAAGTAATACACCCACAGCAAACAGAACTCCGAGGCAGGTAGATTCTTCAAAGAATATTTCGAGATATCATATTGGCACAGAGTTCTGTTTGCTATGGGTGTATTACTCGGCTTCAGGGTTGAAATCCGAGGACACTGAAACTGTTGTGACCACATGCCAAGCACTCACGTTTTGGTCACATGACTGTGGAGATGCTACAATATTCATAAGTGTAAGGACTGGTCGTAAATATTTTTTTTTTCAATGCAATTGTAAGTTTGAAGGGTTGATAAATGAATGGTTGTAAGGTTGAGGTCTACTATGGATACTGATCTTCCAGGTGGAGCTTCATGAAGGGAAAGTCACCCCGGAGCTTCTGCAGCAGAGACAAATTCCTTGTCTTATCTAATCACACTTGGCCAATAAAGTATTCCATTCCATTCCATTCCATTCCATTCATTGTCCTATTCTATTCTATTCTATTCTATTCTATTCTATTCTATTCTATTCTATTGTCCAGTCCAGTCCAGTCCAGTCCAGTCCAGTCCAGTCATTGTCCTATTCCATTCCATTCCATTCCATTCATTGTTCTATCCTATCCTATCCTATCCTATCCTATCCTATCCTATCCTATCCTATCATAGTCCAGTCCAGTCCAGTCCAGTCCATTCATTATCTTATTCTATTCCATTCCATTTTAAATGACATATAAATGCTAGCATGTTTCTCACCGTTCATTTTCTGGCATTAAAGAGTCAATCGCTTGGTTCCCTCCTATGCTTCCCTTGGGTGCCTTATTCAAAGACAGAGCTATAATTTGGATTCCCTCCACCTCTTCCTTTTGAATTAACCTAGGCTTCTTCGAGAGACAGGAATCGTCTAAAAAGCCAGGTAAAATGCAAGCAACGATATTAACAAGTCTGGCAGAAAGAGCAGTTCCCCTGGCTTTCGTTGCCAAAGGCCATCAGTCTGAAAATATGATACAGCAAACCGTTCAAAATCTCAGCTCTCCGTTGGAAAAGGCAACATTTACTTTTCACGAACTGACACCCCATTGTATTCCAAATCTTCCTTTCCCTGGCTTATCTGTGACGTTGGCCTTGACTTGTCTGTTCATTAGAGCCTGCTTTTGTTCCTAAGAATTACAATATACAGTGTGAAGAAGACAAAACCTTCTTATAAGTAGTGCGTTCAAAAAAAAATAAAAATGCAAAGACTGCAAGACCTTTTAAGCATCTCATTACGAAGGGACCACCAGAGACAAGACTTAATAGGCCCTGTAAATAAAACCAGAATTAGAACGATTCGGGAAAAATAAGAATGGTAATCTCAACATATTTGGAGTAACATGCCAGGAAAGTAGATTTTGTTACATGTCTCTGGAATTACAGCCAAAGGGAACCAATGCAGAATTTTTGCCAGTTTTTTGTGAGGCTGGATAGACAGATAATCAGATTAACAGAGTCAGATAGTCAGATTAATAGGTTAACAGAGTTGGAAGGGACCTTGTAGGTCATCTAGTCTAACCCCTCACCCAAGCAGGATACCCTACACCATTTCTGACAGATGGCAGTCCAGTCTCTTCTTGAAAGCCTCCAGCGATGAAGCTCCCACAACTTCCAAAGGCAGCTTCTGTTCCATTAGTTGATTGTTCTCAGTGTCAGAAAATTTCTCCTTACTTCTAGGTTGAATCTCTCCTTGATCAGTTTCTATCCATTATTCCTTGTCTGGCCTTCAGGTGCTTTGGAAAATAGCTTGACCCCTTCCTCTCTGTGGCAGCCCCTCAGATATTGGAAGACTGCTATCCTATCTCCCCTGGTCCTTCTGGATTCTTTCTTCCCAAAAGAGGTTTTGTATTGGCCATCCCTACAGTCCTTTCCATCACACACTGGACATGCCTATCTAAGGATCTGAACAGCTCTGGTGCCTTCAAGCACAAGTCAACCAAAATAGCTGGTCATTTAAAAAGTATGTCCTGTTTTCTAAAGGTCAATCCTTGTTTTAAAGAACTTGGTTCAAAGGCAGATTTCTAGCTGTCCCACTTGGCTTTCTAAAAATGTTGTCGCGATTAAAAATTGAACTAAAACCCATAAAAAAACAAGCAGGCAGCTAGCACATCTTTCAGCTTCATATTTATTTGCAAAAAATGTCTCTGGGTCCTTCATTATTCCAAGAACATCCAGGTTCCGTGGCAGAGGTAGGTTTCAGCAGGTTCTGACCAGTTCTGGAGAACCAGTAGCGGAAATTTTGAGTAGTTCGGAGAACTGAAAATTCTGACTGGCCCCGCCCCCATCTATTCTCTGCCTCCCAAGTCCCAGCTGATAAGGGAGGAAATGGGGATTTTGCAGTAACCTTCCCCTGGATTGGGGAGGGAATGGAGATTTTACAGTATCCTTTCCCTGCCACGCCCACCAAGCCACACCCAGTAGTAAAAATTTTTGAAACCCACCACTGTTCCATGGGTATTCCTAGAAAACATAATCAAGTGGAGACGGTTAAGAAAAAAAAGAAAAAGAGGTAAAGTAGAAGCATAAGAAAAAAAAAGTAGAAGACGAAAGGGATTTTTTTAAAAAAATCTTGTGGTAGAGGGTGGCTTTGCAAATATTTTTAATTCCTCAGAATTTTGAGTTTCTGAGGGGCCATTAATTCCATGGATGACAGCCTGAGAATTGGAACAATTCGAACTTTGTGGGTTTTTTTTCATAAAATTCTAATAATCAGCTCTCCATCAATTGAGCTTTCATAGAAATAGGAAGCTCACCAAAGCACTCACTCACAACTTGGATTATGTGGGTGTGTGCTTATTTATTTATTTATTTATTTAAGCCCTGATTCTTTGAGGGCCTAAAGTCTTTTCTGAGGAATTTATTTCCGTAGATATGTCAGTCGCCTCACTTATGTGTGTTGTGGGGGAAGGGTTAGTTTCTGTGCTTTTAAATTGGACATTAGCCTCTCGGGGGTCGCTTGTTGGGCAGCTACATATATTGAAAGAAAATAATTATCACGCCTTCGTTGGCGTGCATCCAGGAATGACGGCTCTCCTTCGCTCTCATCCGAGACACCTGGCTCCTGGCTAATCTCCTCTCCCTTGGCCGGCACCTGAGACAGTGCCAGAGGGGAGGGGCCTGGAGAGGGAGGCCTGGCTGACTCCTCTTCCTCATGTTCAGAGCCTTCTTCCTCTGATGAGATAAGCTCAGAGGGCGGGGCCACAACAGGATGGGAGGCTGAGTCAACCTTGAGCCAGTGAGATTTGATCCGCTGATCTGCTGAACTAGCAGTCAGCTGAAGTAGCTGCAGTACTGCACCCTAACCACTGCGCCACCTCGGCTCATATGATCTTCCGGTTTCCAGCACATGCATGGGCACCGGCCAGCTGGTCTTCACACACACATATGTGCCATAAGCTAGGGGAGCAGCTGCTTGGGGCTCACATGTGCACTCCAGGTGGCTGCTCGTCTGGTTTCCGGCATGCATGCACACACGTGCACAGCCATTTCGGCACTCAGTGCCAAAAAGGTTCACCAACACTGTTCTATAGTTTCATTCCATCCCTTCCCAAGGCTGAGCCATTCCATTTTTTTTTTTAATTTGATTTATATGCCGCCCTTCTCCGGAGACTCAGGGCGGCTTACAATGCATTAAGCAATAGCCTTCATACTTTTGTATATTTTTACAAAGTCAGCTTATTGCCCCCACAAACTGGGTCCTCATTTCACCTACCTTAGAAAGGATGGAAGGCTGAGTCAACCTTGAGCCTGGCGAGATTCAAACCAGCAGTAAATTGCAGGCAGCTGTGTTAATAACAGGGTGCGAGGACCACTGTACTATCAAGGCTCTTTTTTTCATCAGTTTCCAGCAATGCTGCTTCTTCTGTTCTTAAATGATGACCTCAAAAAGAAGAAGCAGCAGGAGGGCTTTTCAGCAGTGAGTCCCAGGTGTCTCACACAATCCAGCGGGCAAAGGTGAGAGCTTTGGAGAAGTCATTGGACCAGGAAGGCAGGTGCCTACGTTGGAGATCTGCCCATAATGTTTGATTTTTTAAAAACTGGTAACAATCTAGTTTGAACTGAAAGAGTAGAATAATGGTTAGCATGATGGAACTGGGAGTAAGACATTGGGTTCAGATCCCTTCTCAGCCACTAAGCTTAACAGAATGACAGAAGGACCTTGGAGGTCTTCTAGTCCAATCCTCTGCTCAAGTATGAGACCCTACTATTTCAGACAAATGGTTGTCCAATCTCTTCTTAAAAACCTCCAATAATGTAGCGCCCACAACTTGTGAAGGCAAGCCTATTGAATGACCTTGAACCAAGCTTCATCTCATGGTCCAACTCAGCTCAAATAGTAACGGTGAGAATAAAATGAGGGGAGATCATTTCCCCTCCCCTCCCCATTTATGCCACCTTGAGCTTCCTTGATAAGTAGCTTTAATCATTCAAGAAGACTTCTTCAAGAAATAAGAGAGTATCCACCAATAAAGTGCACTTATGATCATGCTTAGTCATAAAACTGACTAGAACTACAGAAAAAACCATTGCTACCAACCTACCTTCCATTGAGGACTTGTATACTGCATGAGTCAAAAAGAGGGCTGTGAAAATATCTACAGACCCCTCACATCCTGGACATAAATTGTTTCAACCTCTACCCTCAAAATGATGCTATAGAACACTGCACACCAGAACAACTAGACACAAGGACAGTTTTTTCCCGAATGCCATCACTCTGCTAAACAAATAATTCCCTCAACACTGCTGAACTATTTACTAGGCCTGCTTTACTATTAATCTTCTCATCGTTCCTATCACCCATCTCCTCCCACTTATGACTGCATGACTGTAACTTGGTTGCTTGTATCCTTACGATTTATATTGATTGTTTCCTAGTATGATTTGATTGCTTATTTGTACCCTATGACTATCATTGTGTTGTGCCTTATGATTCTTGATGAATGTATCTTGTCTTTTTATGTACAGTACACCGATAGTATATGAACCAAAGACAAATTCCTTGTGTGTCCAATCACACTTGGCCAATAAAGATTTCTATTCTATTCTAAAACCTTTAAGCTAGCCAAAGTCTATCGACAAGGATGTAAGGGGTGAGGCACCACCCATGTTCAAGTCAGAACAAGCATCAGGGTTCCATCAAACATCCATGTCCAGCATTAAGCTTCAAGGATATTAACTGGGGCTGGGTCTGTTTCTGGCCTCCAGAGCCTGGGGAGCCCGTTTTTGCCCTCCCAGAGGCTCAAAGAAAGCCTCCGGAGCCCAGGGAAGACAAAAAGGCCCCGCCACCATTGTGCAGGAGGCTGACTAGGCCATGCCCACCATGGCCACACCCACCCATCAACTGGGCAGAGAACTCTTTGCTAAAATTTTTGAAGCCCACCCCTGCCTCCATCTCAGGAGTAGAATAGAAGCCATGTATATGATACTGTTCAACAGTAAGAAGTCACAGATGCGGTGGCTTTTCAGCCTACTTTCCAGTCAAGAAAAGTCAAAAGCAGTCAAGTCTTAAATCTGGCTTGAACTCAAGAACCAGGAGCTGGAAGAGTCACTGCCCTGAAGTTGTCCATATGTATTTAACACCAAGGCTGCAGGCTGATCAGGAACATGAATGATCTGCTCACAACCTTTTCCTTACTAGCTTGAGCCGAATTGCATTTTTTATTCTATTTGCGTCCGTGTCTACAGATAAAGCAGATGCAAAGGTTACAGAAACCTATTCTGGAGATATGTCGCCATCGAACAAAATCCCTAGGAGGAACTCACAGAGAGGCCGTGTGAAGATTTGATTAGTATATTCAGTATGAGGGCACTTGGGCCAAATCTCTGAATCAAACTGACTTTCTAAATTTGCATCAAACCTCAGAGTCAACCTGAATGATTCAATGACCTTTCGCCGACTACAAAAAGAAAAGCTTGTGTTCAGAATCATATCAACCTGAAAATACAGTTTGAAAAACTGAATTGGATTGATTCAGGGATTTGAACTGATAATTCGAATCAGGTTTGACTCGGGTGAAATCCAGCAGGTTCCGACAGGTTCTAGAGAACTGGTAGCGGAAATTTTGAATAGTTTGGAGAACCATTAGCGGAAATTTTGAGTAGTTTGGAGAACCGGTAGCGGAAATTTTGAGTAGTTCGGAGAACCGGCAAATACCACCTCTGGCTGGCCCCAGAGTGAGGTGGGAATGGGGATTTTGCAGTATCCTTCCCCTGCCACGCCCACCAAGTCACACCATGCCCACCAAGCCATGCCCACAGAACCGGTAGTAAAAAAAAAATGGATTTCACCATTGGTTTAACTTAATCTCTACACCCTTCCATTAAACCGTGAGCAATCTAATTTATCAGATCTCAGTCTTCTTTCTTCTTATTGTAAAAGTAACTGACTCTGTTTGAGGGTCTAACAGAGCTTTTCACCTCCATCTCTCTTCTGTTGTACGTTGATTTGGGCCTTGGACGTGTTTGAAACTGGAGAGTATCCAGGTCTTTTCTGGTGAGAAAGCCTGAGGGCACAACAGATGGTAGAACATTCAATACATAACAGGCAATTAGATTCAGGTAGCCAAATGAGTGGTTTAACTATGTTAAAGTATTACTTTTTAGAATATTTTCAAAAACACCTAGGAATTATTTGCTAAATCTGATCATTTCCCTGATTGGACCATAATTTCAGCAATAGGAATAAGCACGGGTTTCAAAATACAACTGTACAGTTTTTAAAAAGATAGAATGGATGCTGAAAATTTAAGCAAGAAGGTTAGAATGTCCCTGGAGCATTCTACAGAACATCTCAGGATCAGGAATGAAATGCTCCCGGTTCGGACCGGATCGCCCAATCCCGTAGCGATGGCGGGTAGTGGTTCAGAGAACCAGTAGCAAAAATCCCTGTCCCCCTCCCCATTGCCCAGCTGGGCCACATGATCATCAGAGGCTTTTTTTTTTTTACTTTTAAAAGCATTTTTTCTTTGGCCGAAAAAATGCCTTTAAAAGTAAAAAAAAAAAAAGCCTCTGATGATCACGCAGCTCAGCTGGGATCGTCAGAGCCTTTTAAAAGCATTTTTTCTACAACCTCTTCAAAAAATGCTTTTAAAAACCTCTGACGATCCAAGCTGAGTTGCCTGATCGTCAGAGGCTTTTTTTTCTTTTAAAAGCAAAAAAACAAACAAACAAACTTTTAAAAGTAAAAAAAAAAAGTTGGCCATGCCCAACCAGTCACATTAACCCCCCCACCAAGCCACGCCCCCAGAACCAGAATTTTTGCATTTTACATTTAATTTTTTTTCTGTTATATAGTTACTGAAAGTTGTTTTTTCTTTTTAATTTGGACTATTATACTAATTTAAATATTATATCCTGCCTTTTTAATGTAAGAGATTCTGGACTCAGAAAATAATAAATAAATGCTGTAGTAACAGAATCAGTAGTAGGAGCTCTTTGAAAATGAATGGAATGGAATGGAATGGAATGGAATGGAATGGAATGGAATGGAATAGAATAGAATAGAATAGAATGGAATGGAATGGAATGGAATGGAACGGAACGGAACGGAACGGAACGGAACGGAACGGAACGGAACGGAATAGAACAGAATACCTTATTTTGCCAACTGTGGTTAGATATATAAGGAATTTGTCTCTGGTACAGCAGCTTTTAGTATACATACAAACAACAGTGACAAGTCATAGATCATAAATCATAAGATACAAACAATTGATACATCATAATATATCTATAGGAGAAGGTAGTTGGAGAGATGAAGTGAGAAAGAGGAGAAGATGACAAGGATAATAGCAATACAGCCCTACTACGTGGGTAACTATCTTTAGGCATAAGACAGTACTGTGGGAGTTAGGTGTTTAGCAGAATGATGGCATGGGGGAAGAAACTATTAAGACAATTAAGAATAAGGAGGGAGAAGACTCAGTGGCATTATAAGTAAGAGCAAGAAAACAATACAGAAAAGGCATGGAGAACCTATGGCCTTTAGATGTGGTTGAACTTCGCCTGCCAGCAGCTTCTGCCACCTTAGACAATGGTGAAAGCTGTTCAAAGTTGTAATTCAGGGGAATTACATCCTCTCCTGGCAGGCAAATTAATTAATGGTTCTGCTTGCCAGAGAAGCAGATTACTAAACCTTTTTTTAAAAAAATGTCCTCAGCATGCAAAGATCAACAGCCACTTGCAAATTGGTAATAGGTTTGTACTGAAACGAATGTTCAACACGCCAGGCGCAGCTGAGGGCAGAATCCAGAATATAGTACAGTTTGTTACCATATGGCTATATAGGATAGAGTGAACCTGGAAAGAGATAATGGAGAAAAGAACCAGGAATAGGTAGGGGGAAGAGAGAGAGTGTGTGTGTGTGCTTTTAATATGGGGAAGCACTTCCTAGGTAGGAATACAATACAATAGAACAATTAATCAGTGGAAAGGCTCACCTTCAGAAGTTGTGGGTGCTCCATCATGGGAGGTTTTTAAGAAGAGGTTGGACAACCACTTGTCTGAGCTTGAGCAGGGGGTTGGACTAGAAGACCTCCAAGGTCCCTCCCAAATCTGTATGTGGTTTGTTTCTTAATCAGATTCAGGTCTAGGAAAATGTATTGTGCCAAAATCTGTACTTGGATTATCTCAGACATTTCTATCTTCGGTGGAAGATGTTTCTGTTTGAAAACGCTTGAGAATTTGTTTTGTTGTTGTTGTTGTTGTTGTTTCTCTTGGAGAAGTTTTTGAGTTTGATTGTAACGTTGAAGTGGTGAAGGTTGCTGTCACTGGTGGTGATCTGTAACGTATGTTCCCATCCATCTGAATCTCTACTGCCCACAGGAGGATTTTCCTCCTGATATATTTCCCTTGCGATTTAATAGGATCCTAAGAAGCCAGGGAAAGGGATGTGGTGGTTCAGTGACTAAGAGGCTGAGCTTGTTGATCAAAAGGTCAGCAGTTCAGTGGTTCGAATCCCTAGTGCCGCGTAATGGGGTGAGCTCCCGTTACTTGTCCCAGTTTCTGCCAACCTAGCAGTTCGAAAGCATGTAAAAAATGCAAGTAGAAAAATAGGGACCACCTTTGGTGGGAAGGTAACAGTTTTCTGTGTGCCTTTGGCATTTAGTCATGCCAGCCACATGACCATGGAGATGTCTTCAGACATGCTGCCTCTTCGGCTTTGAAACGGAGATGAGCACCGCCCTGTAGAGTCGGGAACAACTGGCACGCATGTGCAGGGGAACATTTACCTTTACTTTTACCTTTAAGAAGCCAGGGAGGGTGCAGATTGTTGAAGACACAGCCGTCCCTCCAAAGGCAAGCCATCCAGACATACCCCTTTGGTTACCACCTAAGGAAATAAGTGAAATGCCCCTCTCTCCACTCAATTACTGTGCCAGTAATTTCAAAAGTGAAATCCTTTTCATTCAACTGAATATGTAGAAAAAATGGAGGAGAAATGTTCCATGTGGCACTCATTGGAATGCTAAGAATGAATATCAATGAGAGTCTCTCACCCAGCTTAAGTCAACCAGGGATAGTCCAGAATGGTAGGACAACAACCTCATGTTCCTTGGTCAATTTCTGGAGAAAAGTAGAGGAGCTGTAGATCAAGACACCAGAACTTGGAGACAACTACTTTCTTTATTGTTGTTAGTTGCGAAGTCATGTCCGACCCATTGCGACCCCATGGACAATTTTCCTCCAGGCCTTCCTGTCCCCCAAAGACCATTTAAGCTCATGCCAACTGCTTCTGTGACTCCATCCCGCCACCTCATTCTCTGCCGTCCCCTTCTTCTTTTGCCCTCAATCGTTCCCAGCATTAGGCTCTTCTCCGGTGAGTCCTTCCTTCTCATTAGGTGGCCTAAGTATTTTAGTTTCATCTTCAGGATCTGGCCTTCTAAAGAGCAGTCAGGGTTGATCTCCTCTAGGACTGACCGGTTTGATCACCTTGCAGTCCAAGGGACTCACAGGAGTCTTCTCCAGCACCATAGTAACTTCTTTCTACAGAACATATAATTCCAGTTTCATTGGGGTGCTGGTGGTCTCACTCATTCATTCATTCAATTCACTCCTCCAGAGCTAATGCATTCTCCCACTCGGTGGGGATGATGAGAATCATAGCCTAACATAACCCAAGATCAGTAACTCTGTGGTTCGGATGTGCATAAAAGATGACAAAATTATCATGAAGAAGAGTCTGATTGCTGGGTTCCCAAAGTGGAAGACAGCTTAAAGCTGCTCAGAGTACCTACTGTGTGTACCTCAAACTTTAGAAGGAGTAGTAGAACGTAGAAGTTTGACGTAGAAGAACCAAGGGAGACATGATAGCAGTCTTCCAATATTTGAGGGGCTGCCACAGAGAGGAAGAGATCAAGCTATTTTCTAAAGCACCTGTAGGCCAGACACAGATTAATGGATGGAAATTGAAGAAGGAGAGATTTAACCTGGAAACAAGAAGAAATTTTCTGATAGTGAGAACAATCAAGCAATGGAACAGAAGTTGCCTTCGGAAGTTGTGGGAGCTTCATCCCTGGAGGTTTTCAAGAAGATGCTGGATTGCCATTTGTCAGAAATGGTGTAGGGTCTCCTGGTTGGGTGGGGGGTTGGTCTAGATGACCTACAAGGTCCTTCCAACTTTGTTAATTTGTAACTCTGTAAACATGGAGGCAGAGCCAAAAGGGGGATCAGCCTAGAATCCCTATGTAGTCACAAGCAGGCTAAGTCCATCACTACACAATATTAAAAGTATCGTTGCAAGATGTAAGCTGTTACAAGTAAGTCTGCCTTATGCAATTGACCGATGGCGAGTTTGTCAATGCCGAGCGTATTCAAGCAGGTGCTAACCATTAGTTGAGAAGATCTCTGTGCATAAGCTTTTAGGAACAAATCAATTTAATTGGGCCTTCACAGTGGATATGCTCTCTCACACCTGACACAAACAAAAAAAATGAGATTTAAAAAAAGGGAAGCTGTATTTCTGGAACTGCTTTGACTTCAAACAGCTTGCAGTAGAAATAAACTCACTTTGTTTAAGTGAGTTAAGAATTTGAGATGTTTTGAAGTAAAGCCTTGTGAAGATGTCATCCTTTCCCTCTAACTCACGCAGGCACAAAAGACATACTGTATATCTTAGATAAACTGGAGGAAATGTCAGGTGTCATTTCCTCAAAAGAGGTGCAGTTATATGCAGAAAGAAATCCTACCAAATTAAATCCAACCTGGGCCCAGAAAAAAACAGGCACAAGATTGCAGCTGAACATTTTGAATAGGATAGTTTTAGGAAGGTCACGTTTAACACTGCCTTTCTCTAAATCATGGACACACAAACATAGAAATCTTAAAAAAATAAGATGATTTCCTGTAGCAGACAGCAGCCTGTGGATTCCAGATATTAAGGAAAGTGGCAGAATAAGAATAAAAATTTTATTATGGTCATTGACCAGCAATAGACATACAATAAATTAAAAATAATTCTGACATTAATCGTGACTAATAACATCCCTGTTATGAAAATACATGGTCTCAAACCGTTAGGGTCACTCCCTAATTTACATGCATGGAGAGCCGATAAGTATGTGAGTAAATGTATTTTTCCAATAATTGTTATAAATACAGTACCTCCAAAAAATTGACAGCAGTTGACTTCTATAATTCTGTAACCAATTTTTTTTCTTATGGACATTGCAGTGACACAGAATTTTGCCACTGCCCGTGGGGTAGCCGGATTTGAGTCCTGGGGGAGAAAGCCTACAGTAAGGGGAGGGGAGTAAGTAAGGGGAGAATATATATTGACCTAGATACTCTGTATAACTCACAGTACAATAAAACATGTGAGATATCTTCGACTTCTCCTTTTCCACATATACGTACCCGTTCTGCTATTGGTGTTCTCTTGTACCTACTCTGGAGAAGTGCTGAGGGGAGAATATTAAATCTGGCTCTGAAGGAGAGTGGTAGACCACTTCCTTGCTTGAGCTCCTGCTTCTACAGGTGAAACGAGCTGAGGATGAAATAGAGAAGTCAAAGGAACAGCATCTCGACCTGCATCCTTTCTCTGCAAAGGTATTTGAGGTCAGCCCCATAAATTCACGTCCATCTGCACCCGGGATCATCCCCAAATGGTTTGCCTTGTCTTTCTTAGATACTTCCTTGGCTTATCTTCCTCCACCTTCACTTGGAATGTGACAAGGCAGGGAAGGCTTGTCATGCTGGACACAGAATCCATTCATCTGTGATGTCGAACTGATGTGTGGAATACATTCTTAAGAAAAGCCAGGACACTCCCTTGGCTTCTTCTCTTTGGACTAGTACAAGGGAGTGAAGATGACCTCCCTGAGTTGCTGTGATGACTGGCAGCTTCAGAGCCACACCCACTTCTCCCCAGATTACATAAAATGAATGAACAGGTTGGACTGTGAAGCTACTTTCCAAGCTTCTCTGTGACTTCTCTTTTCCGGCCACCTTCAATTGAACAAAGGGGCGAGGAAGTCAAGCTCATGGTGTGCCTGAGCACGATGGCGAGGAACACCGATATGCGCTGGCGCTTACCGTTGATTTGCCTGGTCTGGGAGGTGGCCATGATTGTCCTTTTTGGGATTTTCGTGCGCTTCAACCCGGAGGCGAACGTGGCTGATTGGGAGAAGGAAAAACAGCAAAGGAACGTCTCTGATATTGAGAATGAATTCTACTTCAGGTACCCCTGTGAGTATAATTATACCAGGCAACAAGCTTGGAGTGGGTTTTTTTGGCATGCCTTTTGTGTTGCATTTTTCCTCTGCAGAGATTCTGAATGGCAGAAAAATCATACTTGAAAATCATAAGGCTGCGCAGAGCTCCAGTTTAATGCCATAATATGTAGTAGCATAGTCAGCCTGAGTCTGGGCTTACTGGTTTTTATATAATCAGCCATGGACTTCATGACTTTACAGGGACTTTCTTTGTTTGATTGGGCTGCACAACTTCTCCTGGGCTGTCCTTGATGGCATCCTGGATCATGCTCCAAAATGTAGTGGCTGCCACCACAGCAAAGGCTTTTAATCTGATTTAAAAACTGAATATTGCATTCAGTTTTGGTCACCACGATGTAAAAAAGATGTGGAGACTCTAGAAAGAGTGCAGAGAAGAGCAACCAAGATGATTAGGGGACTGGAGGCTAAAACATATGAAGAACAGTTGCAGGAACTGGTTATGTCTAGTTTAATGAAAAGAAGAACTAGGGGAGACATGATAGCAGTGCTCCGATATCTCAGGGGTTGCCACAAAGAAGAGGGAGTCAAGCTATTCTCCAAAGCACCTGAAGGAAGGACAAGAAGCAATGGGTGGAAACTCATTAAGGAGAGAAGCAACTTAGAACTAAGGAGAAATTTCCTGACAGTTAGAACAATTGATCAGTGGAACAACTTACCTGCAGAAGTTGTGAATGCTCCAACACTGGAAGTTTTAAAGAAGAGATTGGATAACCATTTGTCTGAAGAGGTGTAGGGTTTCCTGCCTGGGCAGGGGGTTGGACTAGAAGACCTCCAAGGTCCCTCCCAACTCTATTATTCTATTCTGATTTCACTTTGCTTGCCTGTGCCTTGAAGCCAGATGAGATATAATGAATAACATTTGTATTTCCATTCATCTTTAAAAGAAATAGTTTAAAAGTAACAATTTTGAAGGTTTGAGGAGGGGGGGAATGTGTCCGAGAGGGAAGAAATCTATCACCCTTCGAAGTACTATATTTCCACTAGAAATGAAAAGGTGGATTGTTTGGTTTACAGTTTGGATTGTTTCATCTACTTCAAATATCTAACTCAACTTCCTCCTGTTTTATGTATGCATGCAATGTGTATTTCTTCACGATCTGTATGAGATAAGCCTATGCTTGGAGTTTCTCCCTCATTTACTGAGTGAGGTTCTTAATGCCCATCCTTAAAGTCCTGATCTGAAAAATTCCTTCTGTGCTTAGGTAGGGTTCATCTGGAGAGAATAATAAAAAAGTGAATCAAGATGTTTAAACCAGAGGTCTCCAACCTTGGCAACGTTAAGCCTGGAGGACTTCAACTCCCAGAATTCCCCAGGCAGTTTTGCTTTGCTGTCTGGGGGAATTCTGGGAGTCGAAGGCCTCCAGGCTTAAAGTTGCCAAGGTTGGAGACCTCTGGTTTAAACCACAACTGAAATACAGCCTTTCTCAAAGGAATCTTCAACGGAACAGGACTCCTAAAGAGCCTTGGTAGTACAGTGGTCTAAGGCACCCTGTTATTAAGCTGGTTATTAAGACCAGCTGCCTGCAATTACTGCAGGTTCGAATCTTGCCAAGGCTCAAGGTTGACTCAGCCTTCCATCCTTTCTAAGGTAGGTGAAATGAGGACCCAGTTGTGGGGGCAATAATCTGATTTTGTATAAATATACAAAAGGATGAAGGCTATTGCTGAGCACATTGTAAGCCGCCCTGAGTCTCCGGAGAAGGGTGACATATAAATCAAATTAAAAAAAAATTGATGATTGATTGATGATTTAGCTGATTTTTATTATAAAATAACCTCTGAAACCCAACTTCTATTGTGGCTCAGCTTGGAAATTGGACAGTGTTTCCCAATCTCAGCCATTTTATGCTGGCTGGGGAATTCTGGAATTGGAAGTTCACATATGTTAAAGTTGCTGAAGTTGAGAAATGCTGAAATAGGGAAAGGAAGGCTGAACAAAAAGCGTCTTTTTTAAAGAGATCATAACTCACATTGAATGTTTATGGAGTGCAGAGAAAACCATTGCCTTTATTAGAATTCCAGGCAATCACTTGTCAGTTATCTCACGTTCTAGCATTACAATTTGATTTTTTTTAAAAAAAAAACTTGGTCCTTTGGTCCTTTTCCTGCTACTAAGCTGGAATTCTCTTTGCTTTTCTATTTCCAACACAAAACTATAGGTCAGTGATGGGTAACCTTTTCCGGACCGAGTGCCCAAAGCGTGCGCGCCCCCGGATTTGTGCACATGCGCCCAAACCCCCAAGATGCAATGCACGCATAGCCCCCGTGCATATGCCCTCCCGTGCACACGGCTCCCGCACATGCCCCTCATGCGCATGCGTGCATGCCTCCCTGCACATGCCCAACTCCCGCGCGTGTATGGCAGACACCTGAAGACCAGCTGATTGGTGGGAGGTTCACACGTATGCGCGGCACAGCTGAACTGGGGCGATGGCTCGCGTGCCCACAGAGAAGGAATTGCATGACACCTCTGGCACGCGTGCCATACATTCGCCATCGCGGCTATAGGTTATCCCCACTGTCACTCCCTATCACATCTATGGAGATTCTCCATCATCCTGATTATGGTTGTCCCAAAAGTGCTTTTCCAAATGGCAACTGGACTTCCTTGGATTTATTTTTCCCTCTTGAAAATATTTCACTTCTCTCTCTCTCTCTCTTTTTTTGGAAAAAGTTTTTTATTTTTATTTCTCATAAACATGTCTTAAATATACAGCCTCTTATCCATTGTTGATCACACATATTCTCTTTTAACTTTCATATTAGTTCAGTCTTCATCCTAAAAAATTTAAGTATTTAAGTATGCTTGGGGTTGCTCTTCTACCATTCCATCTCCCTTATTTTACAACAATCCTTCTTCTCCTTCTCCCCTCTTTCCCTTCCTTTCCTTCTTCTATCCTCTTCTACTTTCTTCTTTCCTCCTTTCTTCCCCTCCTCTCCTTCTCCTTCCTTTCTCTCCACACCTCCCTTCTTCCTCCCTTTCTAACCTTCTCTCCTACTCTTATTTCCCTTCCTTTCCTTCTTCTATCCTCTTCTACTTTCTTCTTTCCTCCTTTCTTCCCCTCTTCTCCTTCTCCTTCCTTTCTCTCCACACCTCCCTTCTTCCTCCCTTTCTAACCTTCTCTCCTATTCTTATTTCCCCTCCCTTTCTTCCTCTCCTTTTCCCTTTCTTTTTTCCCTTTCCCTTTCTACCTCTCCTTTTCCCTTTCTTTTTTCCTTTTCCCTTTCTTCCTCTCCTTTTCCCTTTCTTCTGTTCCTCTCTCTTTCCTCTCTTCTCCCCTCCTCTCTATCCCTCTACACCTCTTTCCATTCTCTCTCCATTGTTGTATTTATTTTCAATTCAATATTTTCCAAAATGGTATCCGAGCAGCCCTGATTTTCTGTTTATATTTACTTTCTTTTACTTATTTTTTTTTTCAAAAAGAAGAAGAAGAAGAAGAAGAAAATATTTTACTTCTTATCCAAGAAGCTTCTTCTGAAGTTTTAGGTCCAAAAATAGGTAGAGAGAGCTAGCATGCTGTTAACCAATCATTCTATCCAGTGGTGGGATTCAAATTTTTTTACTACCGGTTCTGTGGGTGTGGCTTGATGGGTGTGGCATAGCTTGGTGGGCGTGGCTTGGTGGGCGAGGCAGGGGAAGGATACTGTAAAATCTCCATTCCCTCCCCAATCGGGGGAAGGTTACTGCAAAATCCCCATTTCCTCCTGGGACTGGGACTCGGGAGGCAGAGAATAGATGAGGGCGGAGCCAGTCAGAATTTTTACTACCGGTTCTCCGAACTACTCAGAATTTCTGCTACCAGTTCCCCAGAACTGGTCAGAACCTGCTGAAACCCACCTCTGATTCCACCAATCTGGAAACTGGGAGACTCTTAAGTTCTAGTATCTCAGTTCTGAGAACTAAAGACCCTTCATGGATGAGAAGGAAAGCATTTTCCAGGGGGGGGAAAAAAACCAAGGAAGTCCAGTTGCCTTTTGGAGAAGCATTTTTGGGATCCCTATTTTGCTTTTATTACCTCTCTTTTGAGCCACTGCCAGACCTCTGACTTCCCTGCAAATAATTGGTGACAACGCTTAAAACAAGTTTGAACCTCTTAAGAATGTCCTTGGCAGTGTCAGAAAAAAGCTTAAAATTCTCCCGATTCAGCTAAGCGTGGCCTACGCTGTGTCACATTCATGGACCGTGGATAAGATGAAAGATAAGATCATGGGGACATGGCAGGGGAAAAAAAACAGATTCTCAAATCATGCTCGTGCTAGGGTTTGTGCCTAAGGCAGGACTAGAACTCACAGTCTCCCAGTTTCCAGGTTGGTGTCTTAACCATTATAGCGTACAGGTAGTCCTCAACCACAATTGAGCCCCAAACTTATGTTGTTAAATGAGACATACCGTATTTTTTGGAGTATAAGACACACCTTTTTCCCCCCTAAAAGAGGGTGGAAATGTTGGTGCGTCTTATACACTAAATACCTCCAAAGAGAAAATGGTACAGGGTTAAGGACAGTAATTGCATTGGAATTTCTGTCATTAAATTATGCGGTTTTAAAGTATGAGCCAGGGGTGAAATGCTCCCGGTTCGGACCGGATTGGACGATCTGGTAGTGATTGTGGCAGGTGATTCAGAGAACCGGTAACGATGGTGGTGCAAGGCTCCGCCCACCTGCCCGGGTGTCATTACTTTCTGGTTTTAACCAGGAAGTAATGTGTTTTTTACCCTCTGTGCATGTGCAGAGGATCTGTGGCGCGTGCACTTCCGAATCGGTAAGGAAGGTAAGTAGATTTCACCCCTGGTATGACCTCAAATGACCACACCACCTAACAATGACAATCCTGGCTGTCTCGGTTGCAGTCATTAACTGAATCCCACTGGTTGTTAGGTGAGGACCCACCCTGATCCAAACCATTCCCACCTTGGTCCTTTCCATCCCTGAATTTTGGTAAGGTAAGGGGCTACCTCTTCTTTAACCCCTCCCATCTGCCTATCTCAGTTTCCTCTGTTTTTCTACGTGAGCCTCAGGATGCTTGAAAATTTCATTCAAATTTCTCTTACTGATACAAACTTCCTGACTTGGTGAAACATGCAACAGCTGCTGCTCCTCTAAATTTTTTTTGAGACGCGTCTTCATTCTGCAACCTTCCTGGCTATCCCACACTTCACAATCTGAAGAAATACAATAGGAATGAAGAATGTCCTTCCTGATAAGATTGATCAAAAGTAAAGAAGTGGAACAAGGAAAGTTGCAGAGTACTGGAGGGATGATTGTACAATGAAATAAATAAATGTTCACACTCATTCTTTGTCCATTTCATAACTAAGGTAAGCTGCAGAAATGCATTGCTCTTCTGTGAATTTCTCCCAAATGTTTCTTTTGGATTGTGAAAAAAATATCTGTGAACAGTTAAAAAAATAAAATAAAGCCAGAACAGAACAAACTGAGGACTTCTTCTTCTTGTGCCATATCTGTCATCGGATGTAGGTGATCCTATTTTTGTCAACAGCCGTATGAAAAAGTGCTGCTGAGTTTTGTCCAAACCTGTCCCATAGGTTTTGAAGCCATGATGTTCTTCTTCTGCCTGGATCTCGTTTGCCTTCAATCTTTCCCTGGAGGATTAAGTGAAGGATGCTGTATTTTCCTGGGTGTCGCATCACATGTTCAAAATATTCTAACTTCCGCTTTTTAATGGCATTGATGATTTCCCTTGGCTTTCCCAGGCAGCTTATCACCTCGTTTCAGATTTTGTCAACCCAGTTTATACGCAACAGCCGTCTGTAAATCCACATTTCAAATGCTTCTAGTTTCTTCAAGTGGTTTTCTGTCAGAGACCAACCCTCCACTCCGTAGAGCAGGATAGAAAAGATGTAACATCTCATAAGCCTGATTTTCAGTCTTAGGTTTATGTCGTGACTGCAGAAGATCTTTTTTTCATTTTGAAGAATGCTGTTCGCGCTTTCTCTATCCTTGCCTTTACTTCGGTGGTCGTGCCCCAGCTTTCATGTAAATTAGAATCGAGGTACGTGATCCTTTCAACTTTTTCTAGTGGTATTCCTTCTGAATTTATCAGTGGTAAATTAATGGGTTGTTTGCTGACAACCATGATCTTGGTTTTTGAGGTGTTAAGCTTCAAGCCATATTTTTCAGATATATTTGAGACTCTGTTGATAAGGAGCTGAAGGTCTTCATGCTTATTGGCAAGCAGAACTGTGTCATCAGCATGTCTTAAATGGTTGATCTGAACAACATTTACTTTGAGGCCAGCATCAATGTTTTCCAGTGCTTCGTTGAAAATTGACTCAGACTGAGGACACAAAACTAATTTTATCCTGTTATTTTCATGAAACCTGTTGCAAAGGGTGGGGTTTTACCTCCCGCAGTGAAAATACTTCTCAAAACTATCAGTGGGGAATGGGGCAATGCATGTATTTTTCTGGTTGCATGAATAGGTGGGGGGAAAGGTAGATTCCTAAGCCAGTGATGGAAGAGAAACAATACCCATTTTCAATTTGCTGCCTTGCCTTCGGCATTTCCTGGACCACCAATAATTGCCAAGTTTCACTTTACAGCACCAGAGCAGATTCCTATCTTGAAGATACGATGAGCAGCAAAGTTGGTTAAAGATCTACAAAGTTGTTTGTTCTGGAGACAAAATATCTCTCCGCCCCACTTGCCTGGGGTATAGGATGAAAGTTACTATTTATCATACAGATAGAGAAAATATTTTTTGACCAAAAAATAAGGGCAACAGCACTTTTTTTTCATTAGAGGTTAGGCCATGGGTCTGCAACTTTAAACACTCAAAAGAGCCATTTGGACTCGTTTCCCACAGGAAAAAAAACACCGGGAGCCACAAAACCCTTCCCGTGCCTGACTATTTCTTGAGCCACCACAAAAGTAGCATATGGAGTTGAATTAAATGTTCTGTTTTCTTCTGAAACTTTTCTTTTCTTGGATTTATCCATGGTTGGCCTACCGGGGGTTGAAAAGCTCAATAAATCGCGTGCCAGGCAGGTGTCGCACATTGGCGGTTGTGACGCATATTTTGAGTGACAGGGAGCCGCAGTAGAGGGGTGAAAGAGCCACATGCGGCTCCAGAGCTGCAGGTTGCTAAACCCTGGGTTAGGCCAATATTGATTGTGTTAATATGATAAATTTATGCCCGGTTACCAAATTCACACTTTTTGCGGAGTACCACAATGCATTAAACCATAAACTAATCAAAGGGGCTGAATTCACACAACCTGCTAAGCCACACAAATAATAAGTAAGTTTAATATTAACCCAGCTTTATTATGTTGGTGAATGACTCCGCTAGAGATCTCTACTTGGCCTGGCTAAACCTATTGTGAGAGCATAACTTCTACCTTCTTCCTAAATTCAAGGCAACTTATTTGGAACTGATAATACATGCCCTTCACAGCAATCCTGTGTGGTATGTTGAATAAAAGAAAGACAAATGAAAGACGGTTCAAAGATCAACCAATAAATGGCCAGCAACTGGACTCAGATCTCCTACGTGCAACTGGTGTTACCCTTTGAGGAATGCTGGCTAGTCAAAAGTTGGCTGTGCAATTTATTCTAGTCATCGTATTCACCAGCATTAATTCAAAATGAATTGTGGTTTTCGGGAATAAGAGAAAAGACTTCGCTTTGCACTCAAGCAGTGTTTTTCAGAATCTTTCCATTTTTAAGGAACTTTGTCCATACCGCTTTATCTCCCAATATGCTTGAACTCTCCTTTATACAACATCTGCATTGTAGACAGTACTGTGATGGATCCTAGGGAAGACGCTTATAGTATGTAATGTTCTGTCACAAGCTGCTCATTGTAGACCAGAGTTTCTCAACCTCGACATCTTTAAGATGTGTGGACTTCAACTCCCGCAGTTCTCCAGTCAGCACCCTGGATGGAGAATTTTGGGAGTTGAAGTCCAGGCATCTTAAAATTGCCAAGGTTGAAAAACATTGTTGTAGACCAGTTTTTAACTGGTTGTTGTTAAGCCCCCAGTTCATGGACCAGCATCTGTCCATGGCATGCCAGAAATTGGGCTATGCAAACAAGCTAAATATGCTATTTA
The DNA here is from genome assembly GCF_029531705.1 of Pantherophis guttatus. Next base: position 54,893,257 of record NW_026844064.1, on the reverse strand, counting down.
GTATACTGTCTTTGGAGTAAGCCGCCCAGAGTCCTCGGAGAGTGGGTGGCATAGAAATATGACTAATAAATAAATAAGCGAAGCCCCATTGATGAGACGCAGGCAGCATGGGAAACCAAATGCCCTCTGGTCCATGGAAAACCCTTTCTCCAGGGAACCGGTCCCTGGTCCCCAAAAGGTTGGGGACCACTGTTATAGACCATAAGTAAGGAACAGTCATGTATAAACTAGTAGTCAGCATTGAGTGAGGTGGTTGTTAAGCATACAGGTAAGTGTGGGATGAGAGTGAAAGTCCATGTAATGAAGCATCTTTCTTTATTGCAGCTTTCCAAGATGTCCATGTGATGATCTTTGTGGGCTTTGGCTTCCTCATGACCTTTCTTCAACGTTACGGCTTTGGAGCTGTTGGCTTCAACTTTCTCCTTGCTGCCTTTGGGATCCAGTGGGCTCTTCTGATGCAGGGCTGGCTCCATACCTTTGAGCATGGAAGGATACTCATTGGAGTAGAAAGGTAAGTTGGCATGCTTGGACACGGAAAGAAAGAGTTTCTGGGTAGCAGGACGCAAGACGAGCATGAAACAATAATGAAGATAGATTAAATTTGTGGCTTAGGAATGCAAAGATGTGCACTGGGAGAGAGATAAGATGGAATCTCTTATCATTTATGGAGTCCAAAATAAATGTCCAGGACTTCCAAAAAACAGCATTTTAGAGAGAATGCTGAAGCATCATCTGAAACACTCCACTTGTTCTGAGGCATACTTGGAATTTTAGATCAAAGGCAGATATGGAATTTGAAGTGAATATTCTGAGTGCACTGAAAAAATGGCTGCTATTGTATATATAGCAATAGCATTTAGACTTATATACCGCTTCATAGTGCTTTTACAGCCCTCTCTAAGCTGTAAAGTCAGCTTAGAGTCAGCCTATTTCCCTCAACAATTTGGGTCCTCATTTTATCCACCTCGGAAGGATGGAAGGATGAGTCAACCTGAAGGAAGGAAGGAAGGAAGGAAGGAAGGAAGGAAGGAAGGAGGGAGGGAGGGAGGGAGGGAGGGAGAAAGGAAGGAAGGAAGGAAGGAAGGAAGGAAGGAAGGAAGGAAGGAAGTGAGCCTGGTGAGATCTGAACTACCAATTGCAGGCAGCCAGCAGTCAGCAGAAGTATCCTGCAGTACTGCACTCTAACCACTGTGCCATCATGGTGCTTATGATTAATAATGAGCTAGCCTTTTAGGATTGTTCTGATTTACTTTCCTGATTGCCTGAATACTTTCCAGCAAAAAAGAAAAAGAAAAAGAAAAAAGAATAGAATGGTGACTATCCATGATTTAGAAATCCATCTTCTCTTGATGCAGCCTCATTGGACGACCTAAAAGTCTAGGTTAGGGACAGTTCATAGTGGACAAAATCTATCCATGTCATCCCCAAGGGTCAGGGTAAGGGTCAGGGGTGGGTTCTACTTACCTTTATTACCGGTTCGCAACGGGATCATGCATGCATGCGCAAATCATCGATGACGACATCCGGGATGGTGGGCGCCGCCTCCTGCCAGTTTTATTACCCATTCTTGCAAACCGGTCTGAACCAGGGGCAACCCACCATTGCTCGGGGGTGAAATTCAGCAGGTTCTGACAGGTTTTGGAGAACCAGTAGTAGACATTTTGAGTAGTTCAGAGAACTGGTAAATACCACCTCTGGCTGGCCTCAGAGTAGGGTGGGAATGGAGATTTTGCAATATCCTTCTCCCAAGAGTGGGGAGGGAATGGGGATTTTGCAGTATCCTTCCCCTGGAGTAGGGTGGGAATGGAGATTTTGCAGCATCCTTCCTCTGCTATGCCCACTAAGCCACGCCATACCCACCAAGCCACGCCCACAGAACCGGTAGTAAAAAAAATTGAATTCCGCTACTGCCAAGGGTCAACCGTGACTCCAAGGGCACATAATCTAACCTCAGGTGTCATTTTTTTGTAGCCATGTCTCACTGCTGGCTCATGGGATCAAGTGCAATTCCAAGACGCTCAGTGTTGTGTTGCCTCTGTAGCCTTCTCTGACTTCCCCATCTCTTCCTTCTCCTCTCAGCCTGATTAATGCAGATTTCTGCGTGGGTTCTGTTTGTATCGCCTTTGGTGCCATTTTGGGCAAAGTCAGCCCCGTCCAGCTGCTCATTATGACACTGTTTCAAGTGACCCTCTTCTCCGTCAATGAATATATCCTGCTTGATCTGCTCCATGTAAGGCTCTTCACCTTGGTTTCAAACGTTCAGAGATGCTTCCCTGTCTTAATTTCAAATTTTGTGACAAAGATTCCTTGTGTCAGCCCTGAAGATACAACGGAAAAAGATGGCTCCCAGGCCTGACAGGAAGCCATCTTTTTCATTGGATCATCAGGCCTAATACCTTGTGTATTTGGTTATTATCACTTACCATCCTGAGTAACTCTCTGCAGATGCAAGACAAAGAGGACAATGGTTTAAGTTTAAGGGTATGTTTTACTGTGGTGGAATGTAATCTGGATTCCCAGGAGGGAGGGGCTACATTCCAAAGAGCAAAAAGGCAATGAAGTTCGGAAAGTTTGGTCAGAAGGAAGAGGTTTAAAACAGCCCCCTCCTTAGCGATTCTCACTTATAGGTCTAGAGATGAAGAACAATAAAGGAAACTACTCGGAAGTAACTCCATCTGTTGTTCTTGGTTCTTGGGACCTGACACAAACTTCCTTCAGTTCAAGGCCTACTCTAAGCTTTTCAGGGCTGGGCATGAGGGACATTTCTTTAAGCAAACATCCTCATACCAGACTATTATTGGAACAAGAGATGGGTGACGCCAATCCTCCTGCCCCATAGAGATCATCTTCTTCTAGATCATCATACCACACTGACAGGAGGAAGAGGCTCAGAAATTTGAAATTTTGGCATGTCTTGCATCTGATGCATACAGCCACTTGAAATCTTTTGGAATGGATTCGTGACATAGTTTTTCTAAGGGATAAAATTTTGACAGAGATTTTATGTCCTTGGAGCAGAGGTGGATTTCAGTAGGTTCTGACCAGTTCTGGAGAACCGGTAGCAGAAATTTTGAGTGGTTCGGAGAACTGGTAAATACCACCTCTGACTGGCCCCACTCCCATCTATTCTCTGCCTCCCAAGTCCCAGTTGATTGGGAGGAAATGAAGATTTTGCAGTAATTTTCCCCTGGAGTGGGGTGGGAATGGAGATTTTGCAGTATCCTTCCCCTGCCACGCCCACCAAGCCATGCCATACTCACCAAGCCATGCCCACAGAACCAGTAGTAAAAATTTTTGAATCCTACCACTGCCTTGGAGGTATATTCTTACAATTGAGAGAGAAAATCCTACCGTAACACTACACACGAAATATGTTCCAAAAATGGATGACACCATAATCTAATGGGGAAAAGAAATTCATAATTTCTTAGGGGTGAAATAGGTGCCTTCAATTCTTGCAGGACTGCTCCCTGTATTGCTTTCTAAATAACCTCCAACACCAATTTAAACATTAATCTGTCTGCTCAAGGTCCTTGGTGACTGCAAAAATGGAACCTAAGTATAAATGTGGCTTACTAGCTATATTTTTTTATATATCCTTGCTATAACACATCTTTACCCAAGTAAGTGCTCTCTAGATTCATTCCTTTACAATTCCCAAAATCTCCCACCAGCATATCTAAGAAAGCAGGTTGGAATTTTGCAGTCCAAATGCATCTAGAGAGGTCTCCAGATTGGGGAGATTAATTTAGCAACGTTTGCTGAAACCCCCTGCAGAACCTCCTAGGTATCCAGTGAAAATCTTAACAATTATACATGCACCAGAAAAGTATTTGCTCAGAGTTCAGATTTTCTTCAGCTTTCAGAAGGGTGGCAAAAAGAGACAGGGCTTTCTGGGTGATGGCTCCTCTGGTAAGAGAAGTTTGCTTGGTTTCCACCATGTTACTTTATCCATTGTCTTGGATGAAGACCGCTCTTTCAGGCTTCTAAAATATCAAGAGCTGTCGTTTTATTTACTACGCTTCACATTTCATTCCAACAGTTCTTTTTGATGTTGGGTATTTTCTATTTTTGAGGGAACAGATGGAGCTGTTGTGTTCCTTCACTTGGATTTGTGTTGACTGTATTATTTTTGTATTTTATTGTCACTAGATAATAAGTTACTGTGCCTTCCTTAATGCCCAGAGGTAAATAACATGTTACTGCAGGGGTGAAATGCTCCCGGTTCAGACCGGATCACCCGATCTGGTAGCGATGGAGGCGGGTGGTTCGGAGAATCGGTAGCAAAAATCCCTGCCCCCCCCCCATGCCCAGCTGAGCCGCACAATCATCAGAGGCTTTTTTTTTTTACTTTTAAAAGCATTTTTTCTACAACCTCTTCGGCCAAAAATTGCTTTTAAAAGTAAAAAAAAAAAGCCGCTGATGATTGTGCGGCTCAGCTGGGATCTTCAAAGGCTTTTAAAAGAAAAAAACCCTTTTTTTCTTTTAAATGCCTCTGACGATCCCAGCTGAGTTGCCTGATCGGCAGAGGCTTTTTAAAAAATCCTCTGCCGATCAGGCAATTCAGCTGGGATCGTCAGAGCCTTTTGAAAGCATTTTTTTACAACCTCTTCGCCGAAGAGGTTGTAGAAAAAATGGTTTTAAAAGTTAAAAAAAAAAATTGGCCACGCCCACCCAGTCACATTCCCCACCCACCCCATCAAGCCACACCCACAGAACCAGTAGTAACAAATTTTAGATTTCACCACTGTGTTACTGGTCAAGGTAGCACTTTATAGGAGACCATTATATTACAGTCCCCCCTCATGCCCACTATGTAAGTGAGAGGAGAACCAAATTAGGAAGGGAGCAGAGCCCGTTGCTGGTTTCTTATCCATGACCCACAAGATGCAAGACTTGGAATGTGGTTGCACAAGTAGGGCACACTTTGATTGAACGTACATAAAAAGCCCCTGAGAGGAACAGATTAGCCATCAGATAAGGGGATTGAATGAGATTGTGGCTTGAGGGTTTGAATCGAAAAGCAGACTTAAAATAATATTACCAGCACTGTGGAATGCAGGGGAGAGCTACTTGACTTCAGCTCCACATGTTCTTTTTGCAAGCAAAGGAGCTTCTCGTCTGGTAAATTCATACAGTTTGTCTTCTCATTCAGACCAGAGGGACAAGACGATTGAATAAATACGACATCCCAAATTATTCTTCCACCCATTGTAAAACCAGAGATAAGAGTTGTATCCTCTGAAGGGCAAAGTAGTTACAACTCCATTCTTGGGACTAGCAATCGCATGTATTTTTTCTCCCCAATGTTTCATCTTTGTGTTTGTTAGAATTTTTTTTTTTTTTAAATCTCATTGTTCAGCCAGAAGAACTCCTGGGGTATCTTTCAGATAAGATAGTCCTTGCCTGCTGGCTTACAACTTAAAAGATCTCACACCAAAGTAAAAAGAGAGAGAAGGGAGGAAGGCCAACAGAACAGGGGTGCTATTCAGCAGGTTCTGTCAGGTTCTGGAGAACTGGTAGAGGAAATTTTGAGTAGTTCGGAGAACTGGCAAATACCACCTCTGGCTGGCTTCAGAGTGGGGTAGTAATGGAGATTTTACAATATCCTTCCCCCAAGAGTGGGAATTAAATGAAGATTTTGCAGTATCCTTCCCCTGGAGTGGGATGGGAATGGAGATTTTGCAGTATCCTTCCCTTGTCACGCCCACCAAGCCATGCCCACCAAGCCACACCATGCCCACCAAGCCACGCCCACAGAACCGGTAGTAAAAAAAAAATGAATTCCACCACTGCAACAGAAGCTATGATACTACTATGGTCCGTGCTATGGGTTGTGTAACTAAGCAACACGAAAAGTCTGCTACTTGTTCTTTGTCAAGAATCCACTTTCTTGCATATGAGTAGCAGTGAAAGCAATTCCAGAACGTTTCCTGAGTACAGGTGAAGGAAGGTTAAATTAGAGACATCGTCTGGCTGAAGATCCAGAAGGCCATGTCTCTGGAGATTCTCAATCATCCAAGTCATGGTTGTCCCACAGGTGCTTTTCAAAAGATAACTGATCTTTCTTGGTTTTTTTTTTCCCCTTGAAAACATGTACCTTCTCATCCAAGAAGCTTCCCCAGTTCTGAACTTCACTGAAGGAGCTTCTTGAATGACAAGCAAAACGTTTTCAAGGGAATCAAAAACAACAACTAAGAAACCCAAGGGAAGGAGAGTCCAGTTGCTTTGAAAAGCATTTTTTTTGGGGGGGGGGACATCCAGAAATAGAATTTTGAGATGCCCAAAGGCACAAATGTTCTATTTAGTTTGTTAAGCAACCGGGTTCAAGTTTCATTTGTGATATGCTGATTCTCTGTAGAATAAACCAATTATTTCTGGGTAGGCTTCAACCTCTTTTATATCGGTTACTGCAGGTGAAAGATGCTGGAGGATCCATGACCATACATACATTTGGTGCTTACTTTGGCCTAACGGTGACCTCTATTTTGTACCGGCCCAACCTCGAGCAGACCAAAGACAAGCAGGAATCTGTTTACCATTCAGATCTTTTTGCCATGATCGGTGAGTTGTGGTTCCTCCTCTCTCTCTGTTAGGCAGGAGATCCTTCGCTTTCTGAGACAAATAGTCAGGAATAGTGAAAAAGAGGCTTCAGGCTACTGACGAAGCAGCCTTTTCTCTTACCTTTATTTCTGTTTAAAGTAGCCCAAGGTATTTAAAGTGCTCAAGGTGAAGGTACTTAAAGTGGAAAATATTGTGAAAGGATTGTAGGACTTTGAGCCTTTAATCCACCGTGCACAAAGCTGCCTCTTCATCACATCTCGGAAAAGCAGGAAAAGATATGCTTGGCATGTCATTGTTTTGGAAATCTTAAAACCTCTTTCGATCCTTACGATCACACTGAAAGGAATGTAGAAGTTTCTTGATTTTTTTTTTTTAAAATTTGATTTATATGCCGCCCTTCTCCGGAGACTCAGGGCGGCTTACAATGCGTTAAGCAATAGCCTTCATCCTTTTGTATACTTATACAAAGTCAGCTTATTGCCCCCACAAACTGGGTCCTCAATTTACCTACCTTAGAAAGGATGGAAGGCTGAGTCAACCTTGAGCCTTGGCGAGATTCGAACCCTGCAGTAATTGCAGGCAGCTGGTCTTAATAACCAGCTTAATAACAGGGTGCCTTAGACCACTGTACTACCAAGGCTCTTTTTTAATGATGATTTTTTTTTGATGAGCTCTTTTCTAAACCAGCGGTCACCAACTGGTGGTCTGTGGACCACTGCTGGTCTGCGAGAAAATTTTGGTGGTCCACAGAAAAATTATTTGCATTTTTTTTATATTGCACTAAATCAGGGGTCCTCGAACTACGGCCCCTGGGCCGGATACGTGCAATGAATGTTTGTGTTGCTGCAGAGAGTCTTCCCCTTCGGGGTCTTTTTGTGCAGGTAGGAGGGGGGCAGAAATTCCAACTTGGGGTCTGCTTCGGCCTCCTGTTGCAGGGCTTTGGGCGAAGGCTGGAGGGAAGAGCTGCTGGTGGCGAAGAGCCGGAGGACCTTGTTCCAGTGGGACTGCATCATGGCCTGGAACTGGCTGACCATCTCAGCCCGCTGAGCCTCCAGGTGCCGGTACCTGGCCTTACATTCCCACAGGTCTTTCCTCTATGTCAGAGGCAATTAGCCCCGTTACCTTCCTGGGGTAATTGCCTGGATTGTGGCATTTTCCTTGGGTATACCTTTGAAAAATAAAACCGGAATACATCTTCTAATTAAAACTCATATTTATTGTAAAGAAGAAAATAAAACATCTTACTGATCTAAAATAATTAAATTGTTACATTTTGATAAAGTTCCTACCGACTACATCTCTGCAGTCGGACTTCTCTTGGCAGGAGAACAAAGAAAAGGGTGAAGTAGAAAGAAAGAATGCGGACATACATAGTATCAGTTACTGATAAGAAATTTTGGCAAGCTACGGAAAGTCTGACAGTCTAGAAATAATGAGCTCAGCTGGTAAATACAAAAAACGCAGTGACACTCTGCCGGGAAATCCTAGGCTCATAGTCCTCAGTGAGGTGCTTCTGCTGAGCCTCCTTCTCAGCCAGATCCAATTTGAACTGAACCAGCTGTTTTGCCAACTCTTTCTCATGGTGGCTGCTTAGCTCCAACAACTGCTTCCTGTTGGGGCCCTAAGGAGTCCGGGCAGGGAGGCAAGAAGTGGCTGGGAGAGGAGGGGCGAGTAGAGACTAACGAGGCGCCCCTCGACATGACATTGAGTTGGCCATGCCCACCTAGTCACATGACCACCTAACCATGCCCACCCAGCCGGTCATTAGGCAGATCGTATTAGCGGTCCGCGGGATTTAAAATTATGAATTTAGTAGTCCCTGAGGTCCGAAACGTTAGTGACCCCTGTTCTAAACTGCCCATTTACTGATCTGCAAACATCTCATTAAATTAGGGAGCTTGGTTTTCTGGTTTTGCTATTTCAACCTCAAGGTCCTATTTTGGATGTTGTTGTTTTTTTTTAAAATGCACACTAAATAGACCTGGAAGTATTTCTGTACAAGAAACCAGTAAATATGCTGTTATACAGATCAATATTAGTGATTGATTAGTAAGGTTATTTTTCCTGCCCAGTCTCTAGTTGGGCTAGAGCAGGGGTCTGCAACCTTAAACACTCAAAGAGCCATTTGGACCCATTTCCCACAGAAAAGAAAACTCCGGGAGCCACAAAACCCTTCCCATGCCTGACTATTTCTTGAGCAGTTACAAAACTAGCATATGTAGTTGAATTAAACTGTCTGTTTTCTTCTGAAATTTTTCTTTTCTTGGATTTATCCATGGATGACCTACCGGGGGTTGAAAAGCTCAATAAATCACGTGCCGGCAGGTGTTGCACATTGGCGGTTGTGATGCATATTTTGAGTGACAGGGAGCCGCAGCAGAGGGGTGAAAGACCTAGAGGGCTTCTCAGGAGCTTACGTTCATCCCTCATGCTTTATCCAGAAGAGTGAGCTGCCTACAGTTCCTGGTCCATCCTTGTAAAAAGCCAGTTCTTAAACTACCATTGCAGGAACCTTGTTTCTATGGATGTATTGGCCCAGCTTTAACTCAGCCATTTCCAATCACGGGGATGCACAGCACCGAGCTGCCATCAACACCTATTGTTCCCTTGCTGCTTGTGTCCTCACTTCTGTGGCCTTCTCCAGTCTCTTGCAAAAGAAGGGAAGGTTGAACATGGTGAGTAAAGTCGGGCAAGATGTCATGCCTTTCTCTTATCTTTCACAAGGTTTCATGGAATACCTCACTACAGGGCAGTGGTGGGTTCCTCCCGGTTCGGCCCGGTTCTCCCGAGCCGGTAGCGGTGACGATATGACATCACCGAACCAGTTCTGACCCCCCGCCTCCCGCCCCCACATTATTCTTACTTTTTATTTGGCCCTACCCCCAATTTATTGCTGCCTCCTGAGTCCCAGCTGATGGCTAGAGGGGAAAAAACTGTTTAAACTCTTGCCGTGGGGCTTCAAAGGGCCGCCCTACAGCTGATCAGTGTTAAAAGAAAACAAATGAGTAGTCCAGTGCCTGCAAAAATAAATGGGTAGACCAGTGCCTGCAAAAATAGATGAGTAGATCAGTGCCTGCAAAAATAGATGAGTAGACCAGTGCCTGCAAAAACAAATGGGTAGACCAGTGCCTGCAAAAAATAAATGGGTAGATCGGTACAGTTCTGCAAGCAGTTCAAAGCCTGGTAGACCAGTACCTCTGCTAAATCCTAAATAGTTGTCACATGACCATCAAGCCACGCCCACAAAATAAACCATGCCCACAGAACCAGTAATAAAATTTTTTAGAACCAACCCCTGCTACAGGGGTGTGTGTGTGGGGGCTGCTTGTGTGTCTACTCACCTACCTGCTTGCCTGCCAATCAATCAAGCAAGCAAGCAAGCAAGCAAGCATTAAAAATGGTGTCATGGTTTTCTGTTATCTTGTACAAAGTTTCATGGAACCCCCACCACAATGGTGCGTGTATCTCTCCCTTCCTTCCTTCCTTCCTTCCTTCCTTCCTTCCTTCCTTCCTTCCTTCCTTCCTTCCTTCCTTCTGTCTTTTTTTCTTTCTCTCTCTCTCTTTCTCTCTCTCACTTTCTTTCTTTCCCTTCCTTCCTTCCCTCCTTCCTTTCTTTCTCCCTTCCTTCCTTCCTTCCTTCCCTCTCCTTTCTTTCTTTTTCTTTCTCTCTCTCTCTTTTGTTCTTTCTTTCTCTTTTTCTCTTTCTTCTTTCTCTTTGTTTCACTTTCTTTCCTTCCTTCCTTCCTTCCTTCCTTCCTTCCTTCCTTCTGTCTTTCTTTTTTCTTTCTCTCTCTCTTTCTCTCTCTCACTTTCTTTCTTTCCCTTTCTTCCCTCCTTCCTTTCTTTCTCCCTTCCTTCCTTCCTTCCTCTCCCTCCCTCCCTCCTTTCTTTCTTTTTCTTTCTCTCTCTCTCTTGTTCTTTCTTTCTCTTTTTCTCTTTCTTTCCTTCTTTCTCTTTCTTTGTTTTTCTTTCTTTGTTTGTTTGTTTCTTTTTTTCTTTCCACCCCTCTCTCCCCCTTCTTTTTCCTTCCTCCTTCCTCCTTCCTCCTTCCTCCTCCACAGTAGGTCAGGAAAGCCATTGTGCTAATCATACCAAGACTGCACTTTTAAAAGACTATTGCATTGTGTCAAAAAGGAGGTGAAAATGACCCTTGGGGAAAAAAAAAAAGAATACATAAAGTAGAAAATCAGGAATTAAAATTGCTGTGTCTTCACAGGTCCATATTCAAAATGCCACCCTGGCCGGTGGTGTGGCCGTGGGAACCTCTGCTGAAATGATGCTCACCCCATATGGTGCTCTCATTGTGGGCTTCCTCTGTGGCATTGTGACGACCATCGGATACGTCTACATCACAGTAAGAGCATTTCTGAATGCACCAAAGCTTTCTTGAGCTTTGATGGAAGGACCAAGCCGCAAAAAAGTGGAGATGTTACTTCTTTACATTACATTACATTGTTGTGGCAATTTCCTCTTTGCAGTGCTCACTTTTTGTCCTTCCTTCCTTTCTTCTAGCCTTTCCTAGATGCCAAGCTACATATCCAAGACACCTGTGGCATCCACAACCTTCACGGAATGCCAGGTTTAATTGGAGGCATCGTGGGGGCCGTCACTGCTGCCGCTGCTACAGAAGGAGTCTATGGAAAGAAAGGGTGAGGTGCTTTGGGACGTCTGTGTAGGGCAGGGGTGTCAAACACAAGGCCCGTGGCAAGAAAGGTCGTAAAATGGGGCAAAACTCACTTAACAAAACGTCTCACTTAACAACAGAAATGCTGGGCTCAGTTGTGGTCGTAAGTGGAGGACGACCTTTATTGCTCCAATACACCTATCGGTATTCAACTAGGGTGGGAGAATATATGTATATGTGTCGTTGCTTTTTTTTTTTTTCTTTGCTAATGTACGTTTTTAAAAAGTTTTGTCTAGCTTTATTTTGTTTTGTAAGATTTTTTTTCTTTTTTTTTTCTTTTTTTCTTTTTTGTTCCTTTGGAATTTCTATTTTAACTTTCTGAATAAAATAAAATAAAATAAGTATTGGGGAAAAAATTGGACGTTTGGCAACCCACCAGTTACAGTACTATGCCCCAAAATTATGGGGATGACCATTGGTGACCTTCCCAGCAACTCTCACTTTAGAATAGAATAGAATAGAATAGAATAGAGTAGAGTAGAGTAGAGTAGAGTAGAGTAGAGTAGAGTAGAGTAGAGTAGAGTAGAGTAGAGTAGAGTAGAGTAGAATAGAATAGAATAGAATAGAATAGAATAGAATAGAATAGAATAGAATAGAATAGAATAGAATAGAATAGAATAGAATTCTTTATTGGCCAAGTGTGATTGGACACACAAGGAATTTGTCTTTGGTGCATAAGCTCTCAGTGTACATAAAAAGACAAGATACATTCGTCAAGAATCATAAGGTACAACACTTAATGATAATCATAGGGTACAAATAAGCAATCAAATCATACTAGGAAACAGTCAATATAAATCATAAGGATCAGGGCTGGGTTCTACTTGCCTTTACTACTGGTTTGCAATGGGATATCGTGCCGAGCTTTTGCGCATGCGCAGATCGTCTATGATGACATCTGGGTGGGTGGGCGGAGCTTCCCCTCTGGTTTTACTACCGGTTCGCAAGAACCGGACCAAACCGGGGGCAACCCACCACTGATAACGATACAAGCAACAAAGTTACAGTCATGCAGTCATAAGTGGGAGGAGATGGGTGGTAGGAATGATGAGAAGATTAATAGTAATAGTAATGCAGACTTAGTGAATAGTTCGACAGTGTTGAAAGAATTATTTGTTTAGCAGACACAACTGTTCTTGTGTCTAGTTGTTCTGGTGTGCAGTGCTCTATAGCGTCATTTTGAGAGTAGGAGTTGAAACAGTTTATGTCCAGGATGTGAGGGATCTGTAGATATTTTCACAGCCCTCTTTTTGACTCGTGCAGTATACAGGTCCTCAATGGAAGGCAGGTTGGTAGCCATTGTTTTTTCTACAGTTCTAATTATCCTCTGAAGTCTGCATCTGTCTTGTTGGGTTGCAGAACCAAACCAGACAGTTATAGAGGTGCAGATGGGAGACTCAATAATTCCTTTGTAGAACTTTGAGGGAAAGCAAGACAGATGGTGATGAACCAAACAGAGCTTGGGACTACAATTGTCTTTGATATGGAGAGAAATCTTCACGTTCCTCTCTTTTCCACTTCACTTCACTCCCACAGGCTCATCAACATGTTTGGCTTCACCGGAGAATATCGGGATCGAACACCCAGTATCCAAGGAGGATTCCAAGCAGCTGGCATTGCAGTATCACTAGCTATGGCTTTGGTAGGAGGAGCTATTGTAGGTCAGTGGAAGAAGTGGTGACATGATAGCAGTATTTCAGTATTTGAGGGATTGTCACAAAAAAGGGATGCGGTGGCTCAGTGGCTAAGACGGTGAGGTTGTCGATCAAAAGGTCGGCAGTTCAGCAGTTCGAATCCCTAGTGCCACATAATGGGGTGAGCTCCCGTTCCTTGTCCCAGCTTCTGCCAACCTAGCAGTTCGAAAGCATGTAAAAAATGCAAGTAGAAAAATAGGGACCGCCTTTGGTGGGAAGGTAACAGCGTTCCATGAGCCTTTGGCATTGAGTCCTGCTGGCCACATGACCACAGAGACGTCTTTGGACAGCGCTGGCTCTTCGGCTTTGTAACAGAGATGAGCACCTGCCCCCTAGAGTCGGGAATGACTAGCACATATGTGCAAGGGGAACCTTTACCTTTACTTTACCTTTACACAAACAAGGGGGGGTCAGCTTGTTTGTCAAAGCACCAGAGGGCAGGACAAGAAATAATGGATGGAAACTAATCAAGGAGAGAAGCAACCTGGAATTAAGGAGACTCAGTGCCGAAAAGGTTCGCCAATATAGGATCTCCTGCTCAAGGAGAGGGTCAGACAAAAAGATCTCCAGAGTCCCTTCCAAATCCTATTCTGTATTCCGATGCCAGCCTTTCTGTATTTTCTCTCCTGCTTGAAGGTAGAAATGGAGTCTTTCTCTGGATCACGTAATTCGAGGCAAAGCCAAGATTTAAATTTAGGTGAAAACTAACCAAGGAGAGATGCAACCTAAAACTAAGGAGCATTTTCCTGACAGTAAGAACAATTAATCCGTGGAACAGCTTGCCACCAGAAATTGTGGATATTCAATCACTGGAGGTCTTTAAGAAAAGATTGGATAATCATTTATCCAGAATGGTGTAGTGTCTCCTGATTGAGCAGGGGCTTTATTTATTTATTTTTATTTATTTATTTGTCAAGCATGTATAAGGTAACAGCTATAGGTATAAACATGATTATGAATACATGAAATGGATACAAATGAATGGGGGACAGTAGGACAGGGACGGAAGGCACGCTGGTGCGCTTATGCAGGCCCCTTACAGACCTCTTAGGAATGGGGTGAGGTCAACAGTAGACAGTTTAAGGTTAAAGTTTTGGGGGTTCGGGGATGAGACCATAGAGTCTGGTAGTGCATTCCAGGCCTTGACCACTCTGTTGCTGAAGTCGTATTTTCTGCAATCGAGTTTGGAACGGTTTACCTTGAGTTTGTATCTATTGTGTGCTCGTGTATTGTTGCGGTTGAAACTGAAATAGTCATTGGCAGGTAAGGACATTGTAGCAGATAATTTTGTGTACTACTCTTAGGTCAGACCGAAGGTGGCGTAGTTCTAAATTGTCTAATCCCAAAATTTCAAGCCTGGTGGCATAAGGTATTCTGTTGCGAGCAGAGGAATATAGGACTCTTCTCGTGAAATATCTCTGGACTCAATTATATTAATGGCCGATATGCAGTGCGGGTTCCAGGCAGATGAGCTGTATTCGAGAATTGGTCTAGCAAAGGTTTTGTATGCCCTAGTTTGCAGTACAATATTACCGGAGAAGAAGCTACGCAAGATTAAGTTAACTACTCTTAATGCCTTTTTGGCAATGTTGTTGCAGTGAGTTCTGGCACTTAGATCATTTGAGATGAGTACTCCAAGGTCCTTGACAGAGTGAGGGTCGTCTACGAGGTCATATCCACCCAGCTTGTATTTTGTGTTCTGATTTTTTTTGCCAATGTGTAAAAAAATGTTAGGCTAGAAGACCTCCAGGGTCCCTCCCAACCCTATTATCCTATGTTCTAAGTGAAAAATCCTCATGAAGAACAGCTGTTTTTCTTAACAGTGTGCCAGTAAGAGGTGAAATCTCTGCCTGTTCATCTATCTCTAATTTTCTATGACAACCCCGTGTCTAAGTCTCTGATGTTTCCCTGCTGCCATCTTCTGGCTTGTTAAGGTTTGGTTAAAATAAATAAATAAATAAATAGAAAAGTAAAATCATCTTCCCTCTGATCTCAACTATTGTAGACAGATATGGAAAAATCCTGCCGTTTTCCTGGGATTATAGGAAGTATTTCTTTCATGTTTCCAGTTGTGCAGCTCTTTCAAATTTTGGACGTCAAACTTAAAGAGTAATTTCCCCCCCCCCAGTTCTCGTGAATTGTTGTTTGTAACTTGGTGGATGTTTTCCCCCAACATGTTTTTTCTTTTCTTTTGTGATTTGTGCCATAGTACAGAGTGCTTTCTCAGTTGAAAAGAAAAAAAGAAAATTTAAAATTAAAATGCACCGTAAGTGAATTTAGCACCTGATTTTTCTTTCCCGAAGGTGGCATTTTGAAACTGCCCTTCTTTGGTGACCCTACAGATGAAAACTGCTTTGAAGATAATGTCTACTGGGAAGTAAGTGGATTAGACTTGGATTAATTAAATTAATCCAGATTGTGGAAGAAGCTCCCTCTGTCGAATCTGCACCAATGATTTATTCCATGGTCCTGGAAGTAACTTCCTAATTTTGTTCCTTCTCTCATTCACATATCCATCCTCCCTCCCTCCCTCCCTCCCTAACTTCCTTCCTTACTTCTCTCATTCCCATATCCTTTTTCCTTCCTCCCTCCCTCCCTCCCTGCCTCCCTTCCTAACTTCTTTCTTTCCTAACTTCCTTCCTAACTTCCTTCCTTCTCTCCTTCTCATATCTTCCCTCTCTCCCTCCCTTCCTAACTTCCTTCCTTCTCTCATTCCCATATCCATCCTCCCTCCCTCCCTCCCTAACTTCCTTACTTACTTCTCTCTTTCCTATATCCTTCCTCCCTCTCTCCCTGCCTCCCTTCCTAACTTCTTTCTTTCCTAACTTCCTTCCTAACTTCCTTCCTTCTCTCATTCCCATATCCATCCCCCCTCCCTCCCTCCCTCCCTCCCTAACTTCCTTCCTTACTTCTCTCTTTCCTATATCCTTCCTCCCTCTCTCCCTGCCTCCCTTCCTAACTTCTTTCTTTCCTAACTTCCTTCCTAACTTCCTTCCTTCTCTTCTTCTCATATATTCCCTCCCTCCCTTCCTAACTTCCTTCCTTCTCTCCTTCCCATATCCATCCTCCCTTTTGTCTGTCTGTCTATCTGCCTGCATGTCTAATATGCCTCTCTCTCTCTCTTCTCTCTTGCCTACATCTATCTAACATCTGTCTGTCTGCCTCTGTCTGTCTGCCTATCTGCCTATCTCTCTATCTGCCTGTCTATCTCTTATCTATCTATCTATCTATCTATCTATCTATCTATCTATCTATCTATCTATCATCTATCTATCTATCCATCCATCCATCCATCCAATCTATCATCTACCTATCTGCCTGCCTGCCTGCCTCCCTCTCTCTCTCCCATCCATCCGTTCATCTAATTCTAATCTATCTGATATCGAGTTGAAGACGCTTTTATTTATCAAGCCGGCCTGCCTAATTCTTCTCCCTTTAAACTGTAAATTTTAAATTTTTAAATGTATTTTAAAATTATGGGTTTTTAATCAGTATTAATTTCATCCAAATTTATTTAATTCATTTTACTTGATCTTAAATTTTGTATATTTATGTGTTTTATCTCATGGCTGTGCACCGCCTGAGTCCTTCTGGAGTAGGGCGGTATAGAAATTCAATAAAATAAATAAATAAATAAATAAAATACTGTATGAGGAGAGATAATTCTGCCACTAGGTGACACTGTTGCCTGCCAAATAACAAGCTGGTGATTTACCAGCTTTGCCCAACATACATGCCCTCCAGGCGCGTTGGATTCTAACTCCCATCCCTCTCAGCCACCTAGCTGTGTGCCACAGACACCACCGTAATCCAGATATCTGGACAGTGCTGCACCTTCAAGTGCATAAAAGCAATCAATGCAGGAAGAGGGATTTTTTTTTAAAAAAAGAGGTGATTCTGACTCACCCTGCATTCTGCCATCCTTCCAAAGGTCCCTGGCGATGAAGAGAGCAACCTTTACTGCCTGCATGACTCCAATGCTAAGCCTGTGATTAACCCTTAACCTGGGACATTAACAGCCGAAGGGTAAGACAGCCAACTCTTTCACATGCCATCTTATTTCTTCTTCTTTTTTTTAATATTACAGTATGGCGCAGACCCGATCAGGTTCTCCAAGGGCATTAAAGTCCAAATGAAACCAATGCACAAATATCTTGTACCACTCACTTGTCAAAAATTATATATGCTTTCAATGGAAAAGAGTTTTTTTTTAAATTTATAAGGCAGACTTCCTGATATTCTTTAGTGCCTGGCTGATTTTCATAATGCAAACATCCATCATCATCATCATCATCATTTAATGACACTATAATCCATTGTGGGGTGGAATCTGGGCAACTGAATGGAACTAGCAGAGTGTTTACTGGCCGGATGCCCTTCCTGTTGCCAGTGTGGAGTTTTGTTCAGCAGATATATTCTCAGTGTGCCCAGAGAGAGAAATATCTGCTTCTACCTAGGATCGAACTCACAGCCTCCTGATTGTGAGGCAAGAGCTCCACCTCTAGGCCACCACAACACTCCAATGCCAACATCCAGCATGCACTATCATATTCTTATGCTCCCCTCTCCCCACCCTTGTTAAAAAGGCTTCTGTTTTTCCGCCTTATGCTCAGAGGGGTAAAATGTTTTTCACCCTTCTGCTACTTTCCTGGCTGCTCCAGTTTCCCAATCTGGAAAATCCCCATAGAAGACATCTGCTTATAAGGCCTTGTCTCAGCATTTGGTGGAAGCATGCGAGGTCTGAAAATTTGCAGCAAGAAAAATATTTGCACGCTCTCTTTGTTGACCTTACAGCTAAAGCAGTGGTGAAATCTAATTTTTTTTTACTATCGGTTCTGCGGGCGTGGCAGGGGAAGGATATTGCAAAATCCCCATTCCCTCCCCACTCTGGGGCCAGCCAGAGGTGGTATTTGCCGGTTCTCTGAACTACTCAAAATTTCTGCTACCAGTTCTCCAAACTGCTCAAAATTTGCACTACCGGTTCTCCAGAACCTGTCAGAACCTGCTGGATTTCACCCCTGAGCTGAAGTAATGCAGGAACAACACCCTTTGACCATGAGAATTGCTGGCCGTGGGATTCTGGGAGTTGAAGTCCACACATCTTAACAATGCTAAGGTTGAGAAACTCCAGGTTATAGAATACAAAATATTTGTCAGGTCCCAAGCTGGGAAGGGAACCTATAAATAGACAATAAGAAAAAATTATGCAAACAAATAATAAGGAAGTTGAGAAGGGTGGATCTCTTCCCCAGGGAAAAGAAGACTCAGACTATTACTTAATTTGGCAGAAATGGTACAACTGGTTAGATAAAAAGAACACGAAATAAGGGAATACCACCCAATGATACAAAAATAAGGAAATAAAATGAAATATCGTTGTATAAACATTGATACATGATGAAAGATAAATATACATAGATATATGGATATATAATTACCGAAGTAGCCCTATTTTTAAAGTTCAAGCTGTATGACTTGATCTCACTGTATAGTTAGTTTATGTATAGTTTGTTTAAATGTCTACGTCTGTATATGTATGTTTGTTTATTAAATAAAAAAATATAATAAAAAATAATAATAATAATAATAATAATAAAAAAAGAAATATTTCCAAGTGACACAGTTAAGTAATGGGATTTCTTTCTTTCTTTTGTAGGGTGATCAATCTCTGCATTTGAAATTCCTTTTTTTAAAAAAACAGCAGAATCAAGGAAACTGAAGAAGGGAAAAATATTATCACTCAAATGAAGATCTTTTTTTTTAAAAAAAAAACATGAATTCTGGCAAAAAAATTATGCAAACAAATAATAAGGAAGTTGAGAAGGGTGGATCCTCGGATTCAGAAGCATATTGCTAAAACCAAAACAAGTTATGAAAAAAAAAAAACATAGAAGTAATAAGCAATAAAATTTTAGACCTCATTGATCAATAAAAAATGAGCCAGGCATTCCCCATAGAGCTCTTAAAATGAAATCGCTGAAGTTTTAGCAAAAGCATATAACTTTCCCTAAAATTGGCTCTTTTTTTTTTTTTTTTAAAGGCCTGGAGATTAGTTTTCTTAAAAAAAAATGATAAGGAAAGAAGGCAAAGGAAGTAAAAATTTCAGCTTCCATTCTTGGTAAATTTGTGGAAAGCTTTAGGAAATATAAAATTACAAGCCTTATGGAAGAATGAATATAGTTTCTGGACAGGCAAGTGTCACCTCCCCAAATTTTTTAGAGTTATTTTAAGGAGTCAACCTGATTGATCTTTTAGCTGGATGCTTTAGCCAACATCTTCATCAGGGCATCCTGAGTCAACCTACCAATCAAGGGAGAAGATCATTCCTTTCATAGATGTTGCAAGACCGAGAAAGAGAGAACAAACGTAATGCGAGTTTTGAGGGATGAGGGATGCCAAGAAAATAAGGTCATCCATATGATCTGTAGGGAAATTGGGGCATTTTAATAAAGCAGTTCCAAAATGATCTAGCGATGAGCAGCCTAGAGCAAGCAAAGCGGTTGAATTTGCAGATGATTCCTGATGGAGGGGAAGTGTCAACCGGCTCTCGAAGGGGGAGCCCCTCAAAGGGCTCCCAAGTGAGATTCCTTCTCATTGCATGGAAGAACCGTCACCTAAATTTCGTTACAGGTCTTGGGGTGGTTGTCCACAGTCTGAGGAATATCTTGACCCACCCAATGGGACACCAGGCTTCATCAAATCAGTTAGAGGCCTCGAGGCTGCAACGCACAACTCTGCTTTCCTAAATCTGTAAATGTTGTAAGTAAAGGCATTTTTACAAAAAGTGACCAACGTTTGCCATGTTTTATCTTCCACAGAGACTGGTCCTTAGAACATTGAATATCAGAGTTGGAAGGGACCTTGGAGGTCTTGTAACCCAACTCCCTGCTCAAGCAGGAGATCCTATACCCGTGATGGTGAACCTATGGCACGCGTGCCACAGGTGGCACGCGTAGCCATATCGGTGGGCACGCGAACTCAGCGCCAGCTGATTTTCGGGCCTTCTGGGTCATTTCCAGCCTCCGGAGGGCTTCCAGGGGGGTAGGGAAGGCCATTTTCGCCCTCCCCAGGCTCCTAGAAAGGCTCTGGAGGCTGGGGAGAGCAAAAAACATGCCTACCAGGCCCACCATGCCATCGCGTGCCAGGAGCAGCAGGGTAGCGGGCGGTCGTGCTTGCATGTGTGGGGCCAGGGCACATAAAATTATGGGTGTGGGAACACATGTGCGTGACCCCCCTTCACCCCCGTGCTCCTGGCATGTGATGGCAAAAAAGTTAGCCATCACTGCCCTATACAAATCCAGACAACTGGCTGTTCAGTCTCTTCTTAAAAGCCTCCAGTGATGAAGCACCCAGAACTTTTGAAGGCAAGTTGTTGCACTGGTTGATTGTTCTCACTGCCAGGAAATTTCCCTTTAGTTCTAGACTGGATCTCTCTTTGATTAGTTTTATTTATTTATTTTATTTATTTATTTATTAAATTTTTATACCGCCCCCTCTCCCGAAGGACTCGGGGCGGTGAACAGCCAGAATTAAAAACACACAATACAAATATTAAAATACATTAAAACAAATTAAATTATCTTTGGCTTCTCCAATTTTAAAACCCCTTACCCATAAAATTCACCCAATTAAAAATTTTAACCCAGCCCGGTTAAATTTTAACCCAGCCCAGTTTCCATCCGTTTCTTCTTGTCCTGCCCTTAGGTGCTTTGGAGAATAGGTGGTTGTCCTCCTCTTCTTTGTGGCAGCCCTTCAAATATTGAAACACTGCTATCATGTCATTCTTGGTCCTTCTTTTCTCTAGACTAGCTATACCCAATTTCTGCAATTGTTCTTCATATGTTTTAGCCTTCATAGGATTTAGCCCTAATCGTCTTTGTTGCTCTTCTCTGCCCTTTTTCCAAGGTCTCCAAACACCTTTTTTATAATGTGGTGACCAAAACTGGAACCCAAATGTTCACTTTTCAAGTGATGCTTATGGCTTAACATTTCTCAATTGCACACATTTTCCTATTTTCTCCCATATTGGGGCTTGCTTGCACATTTTGCATGCATAACTGGATATTGAAGCTGGGAAGAAGAGAAGCTCCTCTCTCTCTCTCTCTCTCTCTCTCTCTTTTTTCTTTGTTTCTTTCTCTCTCTCTCCCCCTCCTTCTTTTCTTTCTTTCTTTCTTCTTTCCTTTCTCTCCCTCCCTCCCTCCTTTTCTTTCTTCCTTTCTTCCTTCCCTCCTTCCTTCCTTTCTATCTCTCTCTCCCTCCCTCCCTCCTTTTCTTTCTTTCTTTCTTCCTTCCTTCCCTCCTTCCTTCCTTCCTTTCTTTCTCTCCCTCTCCTCCTTTCCTTCCTTCATTTCTTCCTCTTCCTCCCTTCCTTTCTACCCTTCCTTCCTTCTTCTCTCTCTCTCTTCCTTCCTCCTTCCTTCATTTCTTTCTTTCTTTCTCTCTCTCCCCCTCCTTCCTTCCTTCCTTCCCCTTCCTTCCTTCCTTCCTTCCTTCCTTCCTTCCTTTCTCTCTCTCCCCCTCCTTCCTTCCTCTTTCTTTCTTTCTTTCTTTCTTTCTTTCTTTCTTTCTTTCTTTCTTTCTGGCTGCTCTCCATGGTGTCTGCTTATATTCTCACACCCAAGGAACGAATTGGATGTAAGCCATTTGTGTGCCCTTGGGATACAACACCCTCATTTTCTATGCTGGAGAAAGAGGGGCCCGTGCACCCCCCGCCCTAAACCTGTCTCTCTTTATCACATGTTCCTGGAATTTGTCAGCAGCTGCCAGCAGCAGCATCTTAATTAACTGTCGGCAAAGATGGAAGCACATGAGACACGGTTCTAATTGGACTGTTGGCATTGTGGAAATGGGGAGGGAGTGGAAAGCAACAAAGGCAGAGGCTCCAGAGCTAGGAGTGTCCCCTCTGTGTGGCATGGGGAGGTGGGATGAAGGAGATCCGTCTGTCAAGATAAGTGAGGATTTGGCTTGGCTTGATCCACAATCACTTTGATTTAAAGAAGGGGTGAGGAAAGAGAGAGAGAGAGCAGGAACAATGACCAGAAGTCTTGGTCAACAGCTATTATTTTTTTTTCTCCTAGGTTCTTTGTTTATTTATTTATTTATTTGTTTAAATTTCTATACCGCCCTTCTCCAAATAGGACTCAGGGCGGTGCACAGCCTTGTCAAGGTTGATGCAGAAGTAGTGGTAGAGGGTAGAAAAATTGTTTGCTGAAGGATTCATCAGTTCTTAGTTACATCTTGCTTTGGTAACTGCTTTGGAACATGTAGGACTCTCTCCCTCTCTGTCTCTCTCTGTCTCTCTCTGTCTCTCTGTCTCTGTCTCTGTCTCTGTCTGTCTCTCTCTCTCTCTCTCTCTCTCTCTCTCTCTCTCTCTCAGATAGGTAGGTGGATAGATAGATAGATAGATAGATAGATAGATAGATATAAATAAATAGATAAATAGATAGATAGATGTTAGATAGATAGATAGATGATAAATAAATAGATAATTAGATAGATGTTAGATAGATAGATAGATAGATAGATAGATAGATAGATAGATAGATAGATAGATAGATAGATATTTTATAGATAGATGGATGGATGAATGGATGGATGAATAGATGGATGTAATCCTCAATTTATGATCACAATCGGAACCAAAATTTCCATTGCTAAGCAGGACAGTTGTTAAGTGAGTCACCCTCAATTGTGCCAAGTGTCTGAATTTTGGTCAGTTAGCCTGTGATAGTCAGAAGTGCAAGGACCAGTTATACGTCACTTTTTTGGTGCCAACTTTGAACAGTCACTAAACAATGGTTGTAAGTCGAGCACTACACACACACACACACACACACACACATTAGAGCAGGCGCAGTGGCAGCCTCATTCAAATATGATCTCCTTCTCCTTCTCCTTCTCCTTCTCCTTCTTCTCCTCCTTCTCCTTCTCCTTCTCCTTCTCCTTCATCATCATCATCATCTTCATCTTCATCTTTTTCTTTGCCTTAAGCAGCCAAATGTATTGCCCCATCCTTTTTCAGGAGGGCTTAATCTCAGGGAAATGACTGAAGGATGGCAGTTAAATGGTTTTAAGGAAGCCAAAGGCAGTTTGAAGGAGCCCTTGGTAAAATGTTCATCTAGGATTTTTATCGCATAGAGGAATCACATCCAAAGTTCTTGGAGAAGATATGCTTCATAGGATAGTGAAAGCATCCAACTTTTTTTTTTTTTTTTAAAGAGAAGTTTTGATCTCCACCCTTTTATTTTCCCCACAAGCTTCTCCGGCCAACTTTGCATCAAGAGAGTTGTGGGGAAAACCATCATTGCTTCCAGATGAATATTGATAGTATTTATTTATTGCACTTTGGTAAGGCTATGATACCCCATAGTTTAATCTGGGTCCAAAAATTCAATTGTTTCAGGGTAAGGATGATTTATGGGGATGCGGTGGCTCAGTGGCTAAAAGACTGAGCTTGTCGATCAAAAGGTTGACAGTTCAGCGGTTCGAATCCCTAGTGCCGCGTAACGGGGTAAACTTCCGTTTCTTGTCCCAGTTTCTGCCTACTTAGCAGTTCAAAAGCAGGTAAAAATGCAAGTAGAAAAATAGGGACCACCTTTGGTGGGAAGGTAACAGCGTTCCGTGCACCTTTGGCATTTAGTCATGCTGTCCACATGACCACGGATATGTCTTCGGACAGTGCTGGCTCTTCAGCTTAGAAATGGAGATGAGCACCGCGCCCTAGAGTCAGGAATGACTAGTACATATGTGCGAGGGGAACCTTTACCTTTTTAATGATGATTTAAAATTGACCAGCCACTGTAAAGCTGTGGACCAGGATGAGTCAGCAGGGTTATTGCGGCTTTAAGACTGAGGATGAGTCAGCAGGGTTATTGCCACTTTAAGAAGATGCCCATATAAGGGAGGCCATGGGAGGGCAATCTTTCCCTCCGTGTATTATCTCTCTCCTGGTGTATCACTCTCCTCATCGTGTTCTATCTGCATTGTAGTTCTCCGTGTAGAGTTGAAGATTGCTTGCTTGCCTGGTATGTGCCTACCATGTGTGTGTATGTATATAGAAGTCTTGTAAGACAAACCTCTGTGTCCTGTATTTTGCTCCTGGGTTGCCTCAAAATAGCAGTCACGCTGTAAACACTCTGACAAATTGGAATGGATGGGCCCTATTCCAATTGCTTTGCTTCCCCACATAGCTGAAAAATCCATCTTTATTATTATTGGTTCAATTTATATGCCGCCCTTCTCCAGAGACTCAGGGCGACTTACAATGCGTTAAGCAATAGCCTTCATACTTTTGTATATACCTGCTTGGTAGGGCTTTCACCTCCCCCCCAGTGGTGTTCCTTTTTATACAAAGTCAGCTTATTGCCCCCACAATCCGGGTCCTCATTTTACCTACCTCAGAAGGATGGAAGGCTGAGTCAACCTTGAGCCTGGTGAGATTCGAACTTGCAGTAATTGCAGGCAGCTGATGTCACTTAACCCCACTTTAATCTGCTGCGCCACCAAGGCTCTTTAAAGGCCAACCCATGTAAAATGCAGTATAGTCCTTGAATCCAAGTATGGTGAAATCCAATTTTTTTTACTACCGGTTCTGTGGGCATGGTTTGGTGAGCGTGGCTTGGTGGGTGTGGCAGGGGAAGGATACTGCAAAATCTCCAATCCCATCCCACTCCAGGGGAAGGATACTGCAAAATCCCCATTCCCTCCCCACTCCTGGGGGAAGGATATTGCAAAATCTCCATTCCCACCCAAATGCCAGAGGTGGCATTTGCCGGTTCTCCGAACTACTCAAAGTTTCCGCTACCAGTTCTCCAGAACCTGTCAGAACCTGCTGGATTTCACCTCTGGTTGGAAGGGACCTTGGAGGTCTTCTAGTCCAACCCCCTGCTCAAGCAGGAAACCCTATACTATTTCAGATAGATGGTTGTCCAATCTCTTCTTAAAAACCTCCAATGTTGGAGCACCCACAACTTCTGAAGGCGAGTTGTTCCACTCATTAATGGTTCTAACTGTCAGGAAATTTCTCCTTAGTTCTAAGTTGCTTCTCTCCTTGATTAGTTTCCACCCATTGCTTCTTGTCCTGCCCTCAGGTGCTTTGGAGAATAGCTTGACTCCCTCTTCTTTGTGGCAGCCCCTGAAATATTAGAAGATTGCTATCATGTCTCCCCTAGTCCTTCTCTTCATTAAACTAGACATACCCAATTCCTGCAACCATTCTTCATATTTTCACATGGTTATGTGCCCTGCATAGGTCAGATTTGCTTTGTACTCATCCTTGAAAGTAGAAGATGCATTCCTATGGACACATTAGCCAGCACACCTGTCACCATGTCTGTGTGTGTGTGCTTGCCGATCTCCTTGCATATGTGAAGCGCTCCGGGATTTTCTGAAAGAAGTCTAGGGGAAAAAAAATTGTAATCAGATTAACGTGGCCAATCATGTTGAGCTCTTGAAAAGGACATACGGTTTCTAATCAGCGCCTAGCCCCAATGTCCAAGTAAACCAGCAGGAGTCAAGCCCTCTGAAGCACAAGCAAGAGAGGCCTGCTTTTCCCCCCTCCTCTCCGTCCCTTGTAATTATGTCAGTTTACTAGCCAAATTGTCTGCTTGAGTGGACGCTGGGATTCATCCATTCTTCTCTCAACTGGCCTTATTCATGTGGTAATAGAAGAGAAGCATGACCTTCTCAGTTCTGGGAATGTGTCTGGTCTTTGGAGATACGGTGATGTTAAAGGCAAAGGTAAACGTTCCCCTTGCACATATGTGCTAGTCATTTCTGACTCTAGGGGGCGGTGCTCATCTCCGTTTCAAAGCCAAAGAGCCAGCACTGTCCGAAGACGTCTCCGTGGTCATGTAGCCGGCATGACTCAACGCCAAAGATGCACGGAACACTGTTACCTTCCCACCAAAGGTGGTCCCTATTTTTCTACTTGCATTTTTTACCTGCTTTCGAACTGCTAGGTTGGCAGAAACTGGGACAAGTAACGGGAGCTCACCCCATTACGCAGCACTAGGGATTCAAACCGCTGAACTGCCGACCTTTCGATCGACAAGCTCAGCGTCTTAGCCACTGCGCCACCATGTCCCTGTGGTGATGTTACTTTACTGCAAAAACACAACCAAAGGAATTGTGAGGGTTGGGTTTTTCCCCCCACCTCTATAACACATGGAGCATTTTTTAAAATTTATTTATTTATTTATTTATTTATTTATTTATTTATTTATTTATTTATTTATTTATTTATTTATTTATTTATAATTGTTTTCCAGAGGTGATCCTCTCGCAAGGTAAAGATAAGCAGCCACCTTCTACAGAGCAATACTGTAGTTTCATGTGGGCTGGGGGGGGGGGAAGGATTTGGGTTTCATGGCTAAATCAGAAGGACATGGGTTGGGGAAACTGTTGTGGCCTGCCAGCAGCCAGAGGAGCTGGTAACAGATTCAGACAGTGAGGAGGTTGGGGAGGAACATGGGCCAGTCCTGGAGTCTGGGGAAGGCTCTGATGAGTGCTCTGCATCGGAGGCAGAGAGGGGGCCAGGACCGCGCAACAGTTATCAGCTGCCTTTGGAGAAACATCAGTAAGGTAGACGAACAGCTGGAGCCTGTTCCCAGTGTGCGCGTGTGCAGAGTTGCCAGACGAAGGGAACAGCTAAAGAACAAGGGCCGACTTGGGAGTAAAGCCACAGGTGGACAATGAATGGCCCCTTCCATAGGGAATAAAAGAGGAGCTAAACAAGAGTGGAGTTTGCAGGAGTCAATTAGTTCGCTTAATTGGTTCGTGACTCTCCAAGACTCCTTGCCAAGTTTTTGAAGATATCGGCCTGGCAGCTGTCCAAGCCAGATAAGGTCTGTGACTGTAAATTCATCCTTGACTGACTTTGCTGAATGTGAATGAAAGAAATTCACAGTAACTTAATAAAAAGGGATTTTTGTCGGGACAAGGAGTCTGCTTCGTGGTTTGGGAACACCTAGCTCAGAACAGAAACTGAGTTTATCCACCCATCTCCACATGCTTGCTAGAGCAATGTCCCGGCTTGTCTGTTTGGGAAGGAGAGAATTCGCTTATTACACCAATGTTTCTCAACCTCAGCAAATTTAAGCCTTCCATTTGCAGGATTCCTCAGCCAGCTTGCAAAACAATGTCCTAAAGAAAAACTCCATCGTGTGCTGTCCATGGTCCTGTTTGACAACTGTCTGAACTCAGCGAGCAGTAGGAATGATACCGGAGTAACATTTAGTATAGTTTGGCAAATGTCATCTTTAGTGGCCTGAGGGTGAATCAGCATGATTCTTCACTTGTTTACTTGTGGCTAGGATCACAAACGTGTCAAGCACAGCTTGGGAAGGTCATAGAAATATTTTTCCCGGTTACCAATATTCCTTTCAGCCTCTTCCACTCATGGTTGTCCCAAAAATGCTTTTTCAAAAGGCAACTGGATTTTCTTTGTTTTTCCTCGAAGACATTTTGCTTCTCATCCAAGAAGCTTCTTCAGTTCTGGCTGAAGAACTGAGAATGCTCCTTTGGATGATAAGCAAAATATCTTCAAGGAAAAACAAAGGAAGGAAAACACATTCAAGGATAAATAATTACCTTTAAAAAAAAACACTTTTGGGTTAACTATGACCTGATTGGATGACTTAGAATTTCTATGGATGTTCCACCTGTGGGTTTTATTTCTCCTTGAAGGTAAAACAGGTATCACAAACTGCAACTTCAAGAGAAGTTTCAATGTCCCTGCTATTCAGGTGAGTTGACATATATGTCTACTGGGCAATTTTCCACATGAATTGTTGATTCAACTCTCAACGCCATAAGAACTCACGAGACATCCTTCTCTATGACTGGATTTACATAGCATTAAATATTAGATACCCTGACTGTGGAGATTTAAATCCCTAAACAAACAAGCAAATCTGCATTTGCTGTTTTTTTTTTTAAAAAACAACATTTTTCCCGAAGATCCTAGCAATTCCTCTTAGCCTCATGCACAATTACTTGCATTTTGTTTCATAATTATCAGCTTATGGATTCTTATGTATCCTGTTCTATGTAGAGACAAGCTAGTAAAAAGGTAACGGAGGGTTAGAAAAACCTGTGCATTTATTTACAAGACCAGGTTGGTTTCCATTGGATTTCTTCATACTCAAAAATCCAGATTCAGAATGAAGCATGGCCAATGCTGTGATTTAGACACGATGCTACTGTTGGGGCAGTCTAAAATTACATTGACCAATTTTGCAGCTGGATCCCATATTAAGTTTTGTCACCAGCTGCTCTGAGTGTCCCTGCAGACGATGCTATAGTATAGTACCTGGTCTTTGGGTGTTAAGTGAATTTCGTTGTATGGGTATACTGTGAATACACGTACAACAACTATAAAGTTATTATTATTATAGTACAGTGATGGCGAACCTTTTCAGCACTGAGTGCTGAAAAGGGAGCGCATACATGCGCACGCGGCACCAAGTGTCAAAAAGGGAGCACTTTGCACACTCATCTGGGCCGAGACCAGGAATAGGAGTTGCCCAGGAGCATGCACGCACCAGAGAATGTACTTGCTGTTTCTTCAGATTTCTTCTTCTTAAGTGCAGGCAAGTCTTCAGATTACTGCCGCACATGCGCACATGGCAATCAGCTGGCAAGTGCATGCTGGAAAATGTACTTCCAGTTTCTGGTGCTTGCATGCGCTCCAGCCGGCAAGTCTTCAGGTTACTGCCATGCATGTGCATGTGCTGAACAGCTGACCAGTGCACATGCTCATGCCGGAAAATGGAAGTCCAGCCAGTTCTGATGTAAGCACAAGGGCCAGGTGATCGTCACGTGCGCATGCACGCCAGAAACCCAGAAGAGGAACGGGCACCGCCCTGCGTGCCAGGAGACATGGCTCTGTGTGCTACTTCGGGCACGCGTGCCATAGGTTCGCCATCACGGCTATAGTATCTCAACGTTGTCTCCAAATTCTAGATCCATAAAACGGGATCTAGAATGTAATTTTATCACCGGCGATTTCTGAAGCAGGTCCGATCTACTTTATTTTTTGGTGGCATCTAATCAGTTCGTTTATACTGTAGTGCTTAGGATTGCTTAAGGTCAAAAGGTGCAAAATGACCTAGATGTAAAAGGCCACTGTAAAACTATTTAATTAACTGCTTCCAGCATCTTTCCTTTTTCTAACAATTTTTTTATTCGATTGGCTCATGTGACACAGATGTAGTTATGGATGCACACATGATGTATGTGTGTGTATACATATTCTGCCCCAGCTCCAGATTTCCGAGGATATTGACACACACCAATGGTCCTTTACAAATTTATTAAGTAGCAAGAATAAACAAGACCGGCAAAGGTTGGCAACCAGCCTAGAAAACAAGATACGATAAACCAAAATACTCTGATAATAATATGAGTTGTTTCCAGCAAAAAAACACTAGCTGCTGTGCGACTTAAATAGGCTAAGGGAATGGCCAATTATCCTCAAGCCCTACTCTCGAGGAGACCTTCTCCTCCTGAGTAGCCACTCCTGCCTTTTGGCAGCCCTGCATGCTCGAGCATTGAGGAGAGGCTCCTCCACTTCGCTCTCTCCACTGGAAGGAGCCTCTGGAGGTTCTGAAGGCCCTGGCTGAGTCTCTGCCTCTGGCACCACAACCTCTTCAGCCTCCTTGCTGTCTGACACGAGCGCCGGCTGTGCAGACTGCTGGCGCGACAGCACACCAGCCTCCTCTTCATCGGGATCAGCCACAATCCGTGCAGGCTGCTGGCGGGCCACAACACATATATATACATATACATACCCTGTTTCCCTGAAAATAAGACCCAACCGGAAAATAAACCCTAGCATGATTTTTCAGGATGCTCGTAATATAAGCCTTACCCCCAAAATAAGCCCCAGTTAGGAATCTCAGCCAGATGGGTGCATTTACTGTAGTACCGTATTTTCCCCAAAATAAGACCTAACCAGAAAATAAGACCTAATGCATCTTTTGGAGCAAAAATTAATATAAGACCCGGTCTTATTTTTGGGGAAACACGGTATGTGCATACACATGTACACACACACACAGAGAATTGCAGTGGTGAAGCAAACAACTCATGGGAACATAAACAGCATTTTGTCATAGATTGTGTGTGTGTGTTTGTGTGTGTGCGTTCTATGACAAAATGCTGTTTATGTCCCTGTACGTTGTTTGCTTCACCTCTGCAATGCTACACACCCCCAGAGGTCATTCTCATCAGCTCATTATGTCCAAAAGTGTCAAATGACTCAGCTGCACCCCTGTCTTTCACCCAGGGCCCAGAAATCTGGACATGCAGACACCGAGGGGAATAAATAAGAATTGGAACATGTCCCCAGCAGACGTTATTGTCTTCCGTGCCTCTCTCCACCACCCTTCCAGACATAACAAGACGCAGACGCTCTGTGAAGTTGTTTGAAAGTCTGCTGGCAGTTTTAGTGGCCAC
The DNA here is from genome assembly GCF_029531705.1 of Pantherophis guttatus. The sequence goes on along the minus strand of NW_026844064.1, from coordinate 54,862,858 downwards.
GGAGTACAGCTTAGCTATGATCTGATCAGCTTCGTATCTAAGCTGTATTCTCCCTGCTGACAAGTATTTGAAAGAGGGGAGGGACCACTTTCAGCCCCAAACGATGAATCTTTCACAGACAAGAATGGGCCTTTTCTTCTGCACTGGTCTTTGCCTTGTTGCTAGGCAAAGTGGCGTGAGGCCCACACTTGGAGGCCGGGGCCTAGACTAGCCGGCCTCAGGTTAACAGGATAAGGAGATTCAGACCGAACAACTTGTTTTATAGGGTGCTTTTCCCCCAACCCCCTTTCTCCTCCTTCAATGGCATTTGATTGGCAGATAACACCTCTTCTCAAATTCCAACCCAAATAACTGCAACTTCTTTCTGGGACCGTCTCTGAGTTGTGGGGTGTCGAGAAGAGGGACGCAAGGATTTGCATAAGGAGACAAGGGTAGGTCCTTCCATTTACCGTTCTTCAGTGGTCATAAAACATGCTGGCTGCCTGTCTCACAGTTCTGCTGGATTCGGTGATAAATGTCCCACTACAGGACACCTGTTTTGTCCCAGTCCCATTCAAACAAACATGGAGTTTCCCACTGCATAACAAACTCCGGGTATTGTTATAGGGACTTAGGGATCAGCCATAATGAGGAAAGGCATAAAGCATCACTGGGGAAAACTTTTTCACAGAGTTTTAAATATTGCATGCCTGCTGCTGGCTGTAAAGATGTAACTAGTTCCCTAACTCTCAGGAATATTTGAAACCTTAGTATCTTCCTGGAATTAACAATGAAAGAAAAGATCTTTGTTTTTAAGAGGGGGAAAAAAAACCTGCTTTGAAGTATGACAGTTTCTTATTTAGGGTGGTGGTGGGGAATAGTGATTATAATCACTATAGTGAAAATGAAAAGCAAATGCTTTTCTCATTCTTTTTAAGACACCAGGATCATTTCAATGGCATAAATTAGCAGGCAGCGGGATTAGGCATGTTCACCACCTTGAGTTGACCATAATATATATAAGGTGAAATTAAAATTAATAATAACAATGGGGCACTGCTTGAACATCGTTGACATTGACAAAATCGCCATCAGTCAATTGCAAAAGGCAACTTCACCTGGAAGAGCTTACATCCTTCCACCATGCCTTTAATACCACCAATAAAAGAGAATATTTGCAGCTCAGGGTTGAAATGAAGGTTCCTTGATGTTCTCTGAGCTTGGTTGTTTTCTTGCAGATGTTTCATTACCCAAATTAGGAAACATCATCAGTGCTGGTCCATCAAACAACATCTGCATATCACATGTCCTTGGGAAGGACTGAATAAGTGAATAAAAATGCCACATCCAATATACACATCCAATATACACATCTGTGTAATGAACAGCAGCAACAACAATAATAATATTAAAAAAAATGTACATTTTAAGAAGATACTTGATTGATACCTAGGATGCTGGCAGTAACCCGTATCAACCATCAGCACCAGTCAATGATATCTGTGATACATTTTTAAAAGTTCAGTTTACTGAGTTTCATGTTTAATGAATAAAAGAGATAATAATAGTAATTCAGAAATAGCAAATCAGAACAGAACAGAACAAAAATGCTCCATTTTTTTTTTGCGTATGTATGCATCAACTTAAATTCTTTCCCCCTATCTATCCCCTTGCAAAAGTTGCCATAACAGTTCACAGAAGACAAGGCTAAAAATGAGGACAATAAATGAACCAACCATTCATTCGTTCCTTAACTTCACATCATTTAGTAAAATTGTCGGACCTGGATTAATGCGATTTGCATATTCTTGGCTAATTATGGATAAGTGAGCAGTTTGAACTCCATCCATCTTCTCCCATGAATCCTTCCTTTGAAAATAAAAACCCAGATTAGCACTGAAAACCATATCCAAGTGACAATTCAGATTGAAAACGTATGACAAGGTGAGCTCTGGGGAACCTCTGGAAGACAAAAGCTACATTTAACGTTTTATGTGCAATGGGGGGCGGGGAGGGAAATGTCATATCTGAAGTAACAAAATGGGGGAGGACAGGGATTGGGCTCAAGCCTACTAGTAGTGCTGCAAAAATCTCCCCTGCAATTTCATAGTTTTATTTCTCCGGAAAACAGGTATTTATTCTTTTCCATCTTAGTCCCCAAACACTACACGTCTTTCTACCAAATTTGTACTTGCTTTTTTTTTTTTTGAACTGTTTCTTTCTTTTTTTCTTTTTTGTTAATTAGAATTTTTCAATACAATAAAAGTATTAAAAATTAAATGGAACAAAAAGTGAAAAAAGTGAAAAAAGAAAGAAAATAGAATTATGACTCCTGTGCTTCTTTCCGTTGATCAGTTGCCATTTTACTCATTTCCCTCCCTCTTTAACCCTTTTTAATCTCCAAATTCGTAAATCATCTATTCAGTCTTTTCCACTTGTAACAAAAAGTCCAGTCTTTTAAAAAGATTTTTATTGTCTTTTCCCTAACTAAACAGATCAACTTTGCCAGCTTCTTCATCAATTTTCTAATCCAATCTTCTACTGTGGGTATTCAAAAAAAAAAGGGGGGGGGAAATCAATTTTGATGATGGCAAGATAGAGAACGAATGAACAAACCAACGAACCAACCAATCAATCAATGATTTTGATAAAGCCAACAGGGATGGATTCCATTGGAGTGGTGCAGTGGCCTAGAGGTAGAGTTCTCACCTCACAATCAGGAGGCTGTGAGTTCAATCCTAGGTAGAGGCAGATACTTCTCTGTCTGGGTACAATGAGAATATATCTGCTTTGAACTCCACATTGGTGACAGGAAGGGCATCTGGCCAGTAAACACTCTGCCAACTCCTATCAGTTGCCCAGACTCCACCCTGCAAAGGATTATGGGGTCATTAAAAGAAGATGATGATGAACAGGGATGGAGTCCATTCTGCTTTCTTACCTTGAGATTTATTGGAATAGACATGAAAGAGACAGGGGATAAGGTGGAGGCAAGAGGTGAGACTTGTCTCATCACACCATAACTGTGATTTAAAGTTCTTGTATCAGTAATCAGAATGTAAATTCATAATTGTAGCATATACTGGAGGTGATGACATCACCTTGCACTCGTCATTTTGACATCATCACAGTTTGCTGTAGGCACCATCAAGAATGGATTGTCTCGTGAAATATAGGACATACTTCTATCACTCTCCACTAAGTGCACGGTTACTACATTTTTCAGTAGGTCACTAGATAGGAGATTTGCCCGTCTTTTTTGTGTTATGAATATACAATTATTAAATAGCTACTTGTTTGATCACATTTAGAAATCACTTGGGTGAAATGAGGGACCTAGATCCTCCATTGAAATTCAGGTAGGAAGATGCAGGATCTCACCTGCGTGCAGTGGTGAAATCCAATTTTTTTTTTATTACCGGTTCTGTGGGCATGGCTTGGTGGGCGTGGTGTGGCTTGGTGGGCATGGCTTGGTGGGCATGGCAGGGGAATGATATTGTAAAATCTCCATTCCAACCCTGCTCCTAGGGGAAGGATATTGCAAAATCTCCATTCCCACTCTACTGTGGGGCCAGCCAGAGGTGATATTTCTGGTTCTCCGAACTGCTCAAAATTTCTGCTACTGGTTCTCCAGAACCTGTCAGAACCTGCTGGATTTCACCCCTGCCTGCATGTTTCCTGAATGCAAAACTCAGTAGAAAGTTATGGAAATATTGTAGTCTAAGAATAATTATTTCAAACCTCGCCCAAATAAAGCATTCTCTAGTCTCCAACTTGTGAGCTTGGTTTCGGTCATTACCAGACAACCGTTTTTTTTTTTTTTTTAGAACAAGATTGCCACTGGTGATGTATTTTATCTATTTTGTTTGCTTTGATAAAATCCTATGAAACCCTGAATTATTCCGATCAGAGGAATCCCCACCAAGAATAAAGGAATTGCATTCATTTCTATATTTGAAACAGGACATGTGGTTAAGAATTGTTTCACCAAGCTTGTCTTTTTACCGGACCATCTTGAAGTCTCAATGAATGTCCTCTTGGACTTCAACATAATGAGAACATAATGCTCCTATCCAAATATTCCAATGCCCCCTGGATTTATTCCCATTCATTCCCATTCATTCCTAGATTTCCAAGGCATGACAACCGTTATCAGTGAAAGCATCCCGATGTATAAGCAATTGTTTTTCACCCTTGAAGCAAGCCTAATTTTTTTTTTAACCCTTGGACTTCCTTTAATTTAATTTAATTTTATTCTTTCTTCCTTTCCACTCCTCCCAAGTTCAAAAAAAAAAAAAAAAGAGAGAGAGAGAGAGAAGATGGGTAGCCTGTTGAAAACTTCTCCTCTTATTCATTTGCATTCCCGCCAGCCTCCATTAAGGCTCTGTTTATAGAGTTACAACCTTCACATTTGGTAGCGGGATGCATTGTTGGGTACCCTAAGACTCTCGCTCATTTTTATTTTTTTTTTAAAGATCTCTGTGGCAAAAAGAAGCCCATAACTAAGCCTTAAGCAGACATCTTTTTTTTTTCCACCCATAATTGACATTTAACAGACGTCTGCAACTTTGTACTTAAAAGGGGGTGGGGGAGAGAAAAGACCCAAGTAACAAAGAGGCATCTCCACATGGCACACAGTGGCTGTTTGTATCTCTATTTGCCTCCTAGAGTGTTTATGCTAATCCACTACCAAGTGGATTCTACCTCTGCATACTGATTTGGCATTGATTCAGTCTAGATCAGGGTGTATGTTGTCTGGGGCTTGAACCGTGTGAAGATCCTGAATAGAAAAGGACAACTATGTTGTTTTGTCAGGGCTGGAGAGAAAGACAAAGTCCCGCTCCTTTCTTCCCACATCCCATAAGAATCATCATTCGGACCACATAAGGGGTGTGGGCTGTGGTGGGGGTGGGGGTAGAGCCAACCCTGCCCTCTATGGTCAAGTCACAATGGAACTGAAAGGCATGGACATTAGCTAGACAAGAGGATTCCGGTGTAAAATTCCACCACGAGGAAAGGATTCCCACAGATGGGTTGACTGCCCGCCAATGAAGACGAAAACAAAAAACACGGTAAGTTGGGTTTTGCACCGTTGGTATTTTTGACATGTTCAGGACTGGGGCTCCTGTCTTATTCAGGCGTTATTGGAGATGGTTGATCTTACACTGCAACACCTCTGCCCATTTTGTTTCTCCTGTTCAAGGGGATCTCCTCAAAAGAATGAACTGGGAGAAGAGGTTTTATGTCGTGCTCGATCTTTGAAGACCCAGCAAGCAACGGAGAAGAAAACTGGAAAGCAGATGTTGAGAAGAGACACTAATGAAAAAAGAGGCAAATGATAAATATTTGATCAATGACATACTTAGGGTTCATATGCAGGCATGTAGAACTTAGAATGACTTTTATCGTCACTTTAAATGTACACTAATCGGCGTACAGCTCTCAAAGGCTCACCACCTCCAATATACACTACATAAACATGACAAAATAAATAAATACCGAATTATGCTCAAACCCACATATATTATATGACACAGAGAAACGACACAGTCTAGTTCGGATATATGCCATCTGTACATGGCGAGAAAAATGAATCTTGCAAGTTTACCAGATGGATGGCCTAGAGAACAAAGACGTTACAGAATCTGGTAGTCCTGCTAGAAATACTTCGAAACCTCCTCCCAGAGGGGAGCAACAGAAACAGACCATGAAGTGGGTGTGTGGGGTCTCTAAAAATGCTTTGAGCTCTAAGCACATAGCGCTTATAAGCAGTATCCTGAATAACTGGAAGCGAGCTTCCTATAATCTTCTCTACTGTCCTCACCACTCTCTGTATAGACTTTCTATCTGAGGAACTGCTGCCACCAAACCAAACAGGGATGCAGTTTGTTAAGACGCTCTCAATCGTGCCTCTGTAAAAAGTGGCCAGGACAGGAGGAGAAAGATGTACTCTCCTCAGGGCTTAACCAAAGTCTGTGAAGCCAACCACTGCAAACCTGCAAGTCATTAAACTGCATGCCAACAAAGAACACTTCCACACAAGATTAAAAATATCCAGACTATCTGAAACACCTTTTTCTATATAACTATCCAAAGGCCAAAAGCCCAATATCATACAACTGATTAACACAAGAGTGGGAAAAATGCCTCCTTACATTAGATCACATTCCCTCTTTTTTAATTTATTTTTTATTTTATTTATTTATTTTATTTTGTGAAGCATGTATAAGTATAAACATGATTATGAATACAGGAAATGGATACAAATAAATGGGGACAGTAGGACAGGGATGGAAGGAATGCTGGTGCACTTATGCACGCCCCTTACAGACCTCTTAGGAATGGGGTGAGGTCAACAGTAGACAGTCTTAGGTTAAAGTTTTGGGGGTTTGGGGATGAGACCACGGAGTCAGGTAGTGCATTCCAGGCATTGACCACTCTGTTGCTGAAGTCGTATTTTCTGCAGTTGAGTTCGGAGCAGTTTACCTTAAGTTTGTACCTATTGTGTGCTCGTGTATTATTGCGGTTGAAGCTGAAGTAGTCATTGACAGGTAGGACATTGTAGCAGATAATTTTATGTACAATGCTTAGGCAGCATAGTTCTAAATTGTCTAATCCCAAAATTTCAAATCTGGTGGCATAAGGTATTCTGTTGTGAGCAGAGGAGTGGAGGACTCTTCTTCTGAAATATCTCTGGACTCGCTCAATTGTATTAATGTTCGATAAGCAGTGCGGGTTCCAGACCGATGAGTTGTATTTCAGAATTGGTCTAGCAAAGGTTTTGTATGCCCTAGTTTGCGGTACAATGTTACCGGAGAAGAAGCTTCGCAAGATTAGGTTAACAACTCTTAATGCCTTTTTGGCAATGCTGTTACAGTGAGCTCTGGCGCTTAGATTGTTTGAGATGATTTTGGGTCTCTCTTCTTGAGCAGAGATGAACAAATGGAGTTTTAGTTGGAGCAAATGGTCACCTGGGCTTGTCCATTCTCCAGGCGATTATTCTCGCTAGCTCCCATGATGCTCTTTGGTGTTGTTTTTTTTTCTGTGAGGAGGGAGAGGGAGGCAGCTGGGCACACTTCCAAACAAATCCCCTCCTCCCACCCTCCATGTTAATGTTCTAAATATGCCAATCAGTCCTGTGTGAAACCCAGAGATAATCGGGTAAATAAAGATGATGCCAGAAACTGGCACTTTGCCAGCTTCTCAATAATTATTATTTTTAATTAAAAGACTCTTTTAATTAAAATAATGTCAGGGGGCAGGGAGCCTGACAGATGTCAACTGAGGTGTCCACAGACAACATATTGCCTTCTCTTATTTCAGGGTAACAGGGGGAAAAAAAATTTGAACGCTCCTAGCAAAGCAACGCTTAAGTTAACACACACACACACACACATGGTATTCTGTTCATCCTTTCCTCATGCCATTGATGATGTACCTGTATAAAAAACCTTCCTAGGTGAGAAAAAGGAGGCCTGGATTGGTGGATCACATTTTTAAAAAACACACAAAAAAACAGAAGCTCAGATGAGATACAGCTCTGGTGAGGTAGTCACATCCATCAGGCCTTCAGATAACTGGGCAGCTGGAGAGATCACCAAACAGAAGGACAGCTGTGAGGGATTTAAGTGCTCCCCCACTCTCTAGCAACAATCCCCTCCCTTCCCCACTCCTCTGATCTGCATTTCAATGGGTGAGGAGAAGTAAGTGGGAAGCTGCTCAAAGGGGTTAGAATGATTAATCATTTAAAAAGCAAGATCTTAATTACAGGGTGCAATTTTTGCTATTTAAGGAGTCCATTAGTTTCTTAGGAAAAAAAAAGAGGGGGGGGGAATACCACAGGTTATTCTCCTTTTGAAGAAATGGAAGAAGGGAAAGAAGGGAGAAGGGGGGGGGAGATAGAGGAGGGATCCAGAGGGATGAGCTAATGGTGTTTCAGGTAGGAAAAAAGAGAAATATGAAGGGTGCATTTTAAACTGCTATGATTTGGAACCCCCTGTCAAAACCTCAACATTTGATGAACCGGTTACAAAAAAAAGCTAGCTAAATATTCCAGACTCTAAATGTGTGTGTGTGTGTGTGTGTGTTGATTTACAGATTCCTTGGCGATGTCTGATGCTTCTTCCCCCATAATCGAAAGAGGCTGGAGGATGTACATATAAATACATTTTTTCTAAACAGTTTTGTAACATAAAATTCAAAATCTATTTAAAAAGAAAACTTGTAAAGGCACGTCAATATTTGGGGAGTGCAAAACAACAACAACAACAACAAAAACTCCACAACAACCCCAAAATAATACCTCACGTGCACCTTAGGCAATCTTTTTTCATTCTCCAACTTCAGTGTTTTCACAGAAAAACACCATCTCCCATATGCAACTCCCTGTTGTTAAACAGTGTGCCATTTCTGATAGCAGGTGTGTTTGAATAACATGGCAAGCCACAATCTGGGTAAATTCTTTTTTTTGAAAAAACTTTTTTTTATTAATAATACAAATTAATACAAATTAATTAAATAATAATTTGTACAATAATACAAATTAAAAACATTGGGCATGGTTTGACTTCTCCAGTTTAAACATTTTCATCAAGTTTCACCTTGCAACAGATACACTTCCTTATCGCTATACAAGTTTATACTATTTATCACATTTCAAACACGAAAGTGCTTTCGTCTGTGAAGGTTACATCAATACCAAGTTCATTCCTATATATCATAGAAAACCAACACAGAAATTTCTAAACATTCAACTCATCAATAATCCTTTATTCCAGTATTCCTCCTCCTCTCCATCCAATAATTTATTCCAGATTTCATAATACTCTGTTTCGCTCTTATCCTTGAGTTCCAGAGTCAATCTGTCCATTTCTGCACAAGTTAATATTTTAGTCGCACAAGTTAATATTTTAGTGTCTGGGTAAATTCTTAAGTGCGAGAAGACACTGCTTCAACCATCCCTATGGAGCCCTCGTGTGAATGGATGTAGCTAACCTACCATAGACAGATTCATGTTTGTTTAGTTATGTTCTTCAGACTGGGGACTCAAAAAAAAACTCCCCAAACATCTCTAGGAACAAACCAGAAAACATACCACCAAGTAAGCAAACAAAATAAAGCTGTGTATGGTTTGTTAGTCATGCCTTTGTGGTTTAAGGCAAATTGTAGTTTCTGTGCCATCTGAAAATGGACAGGGATTCCAAGCAGTGGTGAAATCTAATTTTTTTTATGACTGGTTCTGTGGGCGTGGCTTGGTGGGCATGGTGTGGCTTGGTGGGTGTGGTGTGGCTTGGTGGGCGTGGCTTGGTGGGTGTAGCAGGGGAAGGATACTGCAAAATCTCCATTCCCACTCCACTCCAGGGGAAGGATATTGCAAAATCCCCATTCCCACCCGACTCTGGGGCCAGCCAGAGTTGGTATTTGCCAGTTCTCTGAACTACTCAAAATTTCCGCTACCGGTTCTCCAGAACCTGTCAGAACCTGCTGGATTTCACCCTTGATTTCAAAATTAGAACAGAACTGCATGGTTCTTGGCCATTTTTCAGCCAATCTTCTAAACCACTGAAGACTTTTAAGGGTTAAATGCTAGCCTTTATAATTAAGAACTGCACAGTTCTCCTGTTATTAAAATGCATTATTTTATAGCCTTTCTGTTAAAAAAAAAAGGGGGGACATTATTTTTTGAAAAGATGGAATGGTCTTCTAATGGACCAGATCTCATGAAAACTTAGACATAAATATTAGAATGTGCTAAGATAGATAGATGAACATTTAAAATAAAAGATAAGGAAGAAACAGAATACTTTTTTAACATGGGACTTGTTTTACCAATGGGTAACTAACAGAAACAGAAGTTAGAATTTATTAAAAAGATAATTTTTAAAAAATTGTATTGAAAATTTTGCAAGATGGATAAACTAATTGTATTATTACTTTGTGATTAATATTGACAAGTTTATTATGATTATTATTGTTGTTGTTGTATTTCTACTTAAAACTAACTGTGCCCAGACAACACTCTGTTCAGATAGATATGGAACTTTTTATGTTTATCAAAAAAAATGTATCAATAAAACATATATTAAAAAAAAAAAGAAAACCTAGACATGGGAACATTTTCTTTCTGAACGATTCCTTATGATTTCTTATGAATGAATACCTCCATATGCCAAGATCTACATTTGTTGTTGTTAGTTGTGAAGTCGTGTCCGACCCATTGCGACCCCATGGACAACGTTCCTCCAGGCCTTCTGGTCCTCTACCATCCTCTGGAGTCCATTTAAGCTCACGTCAACTGCTTCAGTGACTCCATCCAGCCACCTTGTTCTCTACCGTCCCCTTCTTCTTTTGCCCTCAATCGTTCCCAGCATTAGGCTCTTCTTCAGTGAGTCCTTCCTTCTCATTAGGTGGTCAAAGTATTTGAGTTTCATCTTCAGGATCTGGCCTTCTAAAGAGCAGTCAGGGTTGATCTCCTCTAGGACTGACCGGTTGGATCGCCTTGCAGTCCAAGGGATCTACATAGAAGAGAAGAAAGCTACATACAGCAGACTACCTAACTCAATATTATTTGGAATGGTAGTACTGTAGTTTAGAACAGGGGTCTCCAACCTTGGCAACTTTAGGACTTTTGGACTTCAACTCCCAGAATTCCTCAGCCAAGCACATGTTGGCTGAGGAATTCTTGGAGTTGAACTCCACAAGTCCTAAAGTTGCCAAGGTTGGAGACCCCTGATTTAGAAGGTTTCTCTTTTTTGAAGTCCCTGAAATTGAAATCATTGACGTGTGATCTAACCCAATGACCGTCACGCTTCCCAAAGTACAGTAGAACCTCTGATCACAAACGCTTCTGACCACGACCAAATCGGGTTCCAACCAAAATATTCACAATTTTTTTTCCCGCGGCCGATTTCCCCTTCTGCGCCATTCTTTTTTGGTTTTTTTGTAAGTGCCAAATTTCCAAAATTAGGTTCGGGTCATGACCGAATTGGGTTGCTACCAAAGTTATGGAACGAATTATGGTCGTGACCAGAGGTTCTACTCAGGGGTGGGTTCTACTTACCTTTACTACTCGTTTGCAGTGGGCCCATGCACGTTCATGCTCTTCTGCACATGCGCAGAAGCGTTTTGATGATGTCAGGGTTGGTGGGCGGAGCCTCCCACCGGTTTTACTACCAGTTCTATAGAACCGGTGTGAACGGGGGTCAACCCACCACTGGTGCCCACATGCGCTCTGCTGCACATGCGCAGATCACCTATGATGATGTCCAGTCAGTGGGCGGAGCCTCCCGCTGGTTTTACTACCGGTTCTTGCAAACCGGTCTGAACCGGGGACAACCCACCACTGGTTCTACTGTATGATCATGTAACATAAATCCTAATCTAACAAAAAACAGGCTCCATGGCATTTTTAGCCATCTGTGTGCATAACTTTGCAAATTGCCCAGAATTACTTACAATGAGGTAGGCGGTGTAGAAATTTTGGGGGGTGGAGAAGTAATAACTTCCCTGTTTCATTGAAAAGACCACAGGAAAAACTACACCGAAAATTCTTTCTTTGGGAATCTTTTAGAATAATAATCCATTACAACTGGCTGAAGACCTAGCAGAAATGGAAGGGCTTCAGAGAAGCCAAACGGTTGATAGGACGTTGAGCAAGAATGCTGAGGCAAGGAGTTCCAAAGGTTATGTAAGGTTGTTGAGGTGGTACTGTCCTAACTATGGCAAAACATAACTCCGCTCTTAGGTAAAAACTTATTCCATACTGACAAGCTTTATATATTCAAACTCAGGGTTTACTATGAAGTCTAGGAATACAATCAATAAAGTGGTTTATTGGAGTCCTACGCACACTAAGTTAAGCAGGGGGTTGGACTAGATGACCTCCAAGGTCCCTTCCAATTCTGTTATTCTATTCTGCAAAACCATACTTTGTTCAGCAAGTCATGATGAAAAACACGATGCGTGATATCAAACCAGGATGATGGGTTTGATCTCATGTGTGAATGTACTCCTTATTTTAGTGAACGGATAGATTCATAGTGAAGACATATTCCTTTGAGTTTTCCGGATATGAATATGGATGTTTTCTTCTGAATTCTATTTTTTTTTTTTACTGTTTTTGCCATGGATTAGAGGGTAAAAATGCGAAGAGCAAAATGGTCAATTGGTCTCTAGAAGTAGGGAAGCGGAATCCATCACCAACGAAAGGAATTAATTTCAGGATGACTCTGCTCATGAGGAAGCAGACTTGACATTGATGATAAATTGTGAGATGGATACAGCCCAGTGGAGAAAAAAAAAAGAACGCTGAACTTAAAACTACCACCAGTCAACAGGAGATGGCAGCTTTTCCCTAGCGTTTAGAGACTGAGGCAAAATCCACCCATTAAACCATCCCGTTCTCCACCTCCTGGTTTTTAAAAATGCATTTTGGTTTTTTGGTTTTTCTTATAGCAAAGGCAGATTATATCAATGGCCACTTACGGTAAAGAAAAACAATGCTAAATTAAGACAAGAAAACCAACCCATTAAAATTGTTAAGCATATAGGCGTGGAATTCTGATGTGTGGCTTCTTCTCTTTTTCTCTCTCAAAAGTCCCAATAGATGATGTTCATTTTCCTTTACAGTCCTGGTTTTATTCCTTAACAGATATGCTGTTGATTTTCAAAAAGAATAGGCCTTCCTTCCTTCCTTCCTTCCTTCCTTCCTTCCTTCCTTCCTTCCTTCCTTCCTTCCTTCCTTCCTTCCTTCCTCCCTCCCTCCCTCCCTCCCTCCCTCCCTCCCTCCCTCCCTTGCACAAAGTTTAATTTATTAAATATACATTCATACAGTAGATCAAACACAGAGAAATGGGATATTTAGAGAGGACTGTCACTCTAGGGCTGTATGAGTTCTTAAACGGGACTTTTGATGGCATTTCAAACCCTGAAATCAGATTCCTTCAATAGACTAATTTATTAGAATCACTGCATCAAATTGGTTTGAATGATCAGGGTGTCTTCTGCAGATGGCAGCATTTGTCTTGAACATATTTAGAAAATTTGAATCCAATTGATTGGATTCAAGGCCTGGAGATAGCTGGACGTTGAAAACCAGACTGGGATCACAAATCTGAGTCAAATCAATTAACTAAATCTGATCATCTTCTATTTGTGTAATCTTCGATGATTTCATACCTGCGCTACTCTACATTTGCTAAAGTAGCAACAAAGCTAGCCAAATGGGCATGTCAAATTGAGCATAGATTGCAACCCCCAATTCTATATAGGGTAGGGATTTTCATGCCAACCAGTCAGGGGTTCCTCATTGCACTGGCACTGACATTTATTTATTTATTTATTTATTTATTTATTTATTTATTTAATTTATTTATTTATTTATTTATTTATTTATTTATTTATTTATTTATTTATTGGTTCGATTTATATGCTGCCTTTCTCCGGAGACTCAGGGCGGCTTACAATGCGTTAAGCAATAGCCTTCATACTTTTTGTATATATCTGCTTAGTAGGGCTTTCGCACCCCCCTCCCCAAGCAGTGTTCTTTTTTATACAAAGTCAGCTTATTGCCCCCACAAACCGGGTCCTCATTTTACCTACCTCGAAAGGATGGAATGCTGAGTTAACCTTGAGCCTGGTGAGATTTGAACCTGCAGTAATTGCAGGCAGCTGGTGTTACTTAACAGGAGTTTAGTCTGCTTTATCTGTTGCGCCATCAAGGCTCACTGATTTAGCCAAATCAGGAAATATTTTATCCACTATTGCTCAGGAGAACATTTTTCCTTAGCTGTCTGCATGTCCACTCACCCAACTCCAGGGGTTTTCTGTAAAGTCATGAATATCTGGCATTGTGCTTAGACATTAAGGCCAGGATACTAATGGAATCTTATAGCTGTCCTTTGGCATTGCGAGTTACTTATGTGGTGTTTTTATTGTTGTTATTTTCCCCTCGTTTAGTTTTATTTCAGCTTTATAATATTGAGTTTTTCCTGTATTGGGTTGTTTGTTAGCAACCCAAAATTACCGGTTCAAAATTGCCAGTCACATTAATTGGAAAGATAGATAGATAGATAGATAGATAGATAGATAGATAGATAGATAGATAGATAGATAGATAGATAGATAAATAGATAGATAGATAGATAGATAGATGGATGGATGGATGGACAACACTCTGGAGAATTTCTCTGGGTCTCCCTGAAAAAGCAGTGGTCAAAATCAGTTGTAGGCACACAGCCATCTGGTTCTGAGCTCCAAGGGATAGTAGAGCCAAATGGGGGGAGAGAATTAGGTGGCATTATTGACCTGTTTGCAAGGAAGGAGTAAACTTTGTGCCGTGCAACTGACTTACTCAGCTTTTTATGAAAAAAGAAAGAAAGAAAGAAAGAAAGAAAGAAGGAAGGAAGGAAGGAAGGAAGGAAGGAAGGAAGGAAGGAAGGAAGGAAGGAAGGAAGGAAGGAGCTCGGTTCTGTCCCTGTGTGGAGAGAAAGAATGGAAAGGAGGATGGGGGTCTTTGGTATTTTCTGAGCTTGGTTGTTTTCCTTGCCGAGGTTTCATTACCGAACTAGGTAACAGCATCAGTACACAGAGGGAGATGGGCAGTTTAGAAAGAAGAAATATAAACAAACAAGCACACAAACAAACTCAGAGCACACCAAGGACCTCTCTGTTCAACCCTGAGTTAAAAAAATATTCTTTTATTGAAAAGGAGAAGGTGGCAAAATTGTCAATTAGCACGCCACTTTCCATTTTGCCAAAGAGATCTCTTTGAAAACATGATATGGAAAACCCAGATCTTGTCTTAATATGCTGTGCGAAAGCAGCCATCCTGCACTAAACGCTAAAAAGTCCAGTGCTTGCGATGACCCCAGCCTTTCAACTTGCAAAAATGGTTTAAATTGACCATTGTCTCAAGTGGTGGTTATTCAGCAAGCCACGGTTAAGGGAAATTATGACTTCATTCAAACATAGATGCACATCTCAGACATATAGTATTAAATATCATACTCTTGAACATCTAAGAGAGGGTGAGTAGAAGAATGATGATTCAAAGTGAGATCGGACACCAAATGATATATAAAATGTTGCAGTTCAAAATGGACATTAAGGATAAAAAGGAAACAGAGTATTATTTAACACAAGACTTATTGTACAAATGGTTAGATAACAGATGCAGAGATTAGTAATTTAAAAACTAAAGAAGATTAACAAAATAGAAATAAATACATATATATAGATATATATAAACATATATACTATAAGTAATATTACCATTGGACTGTGCTTGACTATAAATTAAAGTGTATAGAGTGACAAGTGTATAGTGTGTTATGGTATAACTATAAGAATAATGGTTATAACTAGGACGTACAAGATTATGTATATTTAAGAGACTACATTGTATAATTATGAGAACAATGGTAATAATCAGGGTGTATAATACTATGTATACTTAAAAGAGACTTGATACAGACAGTACATTGTCGTTGCAGAAATGGAAACGTGATGTATAATAAAGGAAAATGTATTAATAATAATAACAACAACAACAACTGTAGAAAAAGAAATTGTGCGTTGTCCCGATTGTAATTAGAGCCCTTGGAGCAATATCCAAAGGGCTACCCCGCTATTTAGAAATTCTAAATTTACCAGACTTGAACATTTTGACTCTACCAAAAATCACCTTACTCGGAACAGCTTACATCCTCCGACGATACCTTAACAGTTCCTAGATCCTTGGTTAGGACTCGAGCTGCTGAGCTATTAACCAGCCTCAAAGGCTGTGAATCTCACTAAAGATTAACCAATAATAATAATAATACTTTCGAATACAGACCGATCGTCATTCGGAACATAACACGCCAGATATCACGGTTATCGAGGGCCAAAGCGTACAATTTATTGATATCGCTGTACCAGGAGACACCAGAGTCGAAGAAAAAGAGCTGGAAAAAAATCACGAAATATCGCGACCTGGCCATTGAAACTACACGGCTATGGAAGAAACATGTAACCATGATACCCATTGTCATCGGGGCACTTGGTACCATGTCCAAGAATTTTACAAAACACATCAAGAAATTGCAGCTTCCTGCAATAACACCAGCGGGACTGCAAAAAAACTGCGCTACTCGGAACATCATATATTTTAAGAAGGTACTTAGTTGATACCTAGGACGCTGGCAGCAACCCATATCAACCATTAGCACCAGTCAATGGTATTTGTGATGCATTTTTATTTATTATTTATTTTATTTTATTAAATTTCTATACCGCCTTTCTCCCGAAGGACTCAGGGCGGTGAACAGCCACAAGATTTTAAATGTTCAGTTGACTGAGTTTCATGTTTAATGAATAAAAGAGGTAATAATAATAAAAACAAAAACAAAAATACAGCCATTACTGTTAAAAAAAAAATCCACTAAGTGTCATGTCCCCAGCCCCTTCTTCTTACATTTTGTGCTTCCATTTCATGGCCATACAGCAATTTTCCTCGCTCTATTTGCGGGGAGGACGGGTGGATTCTCCCCTCTTTGAGATACATACATTAGATGCATACAGGAAACCTGGGATTGGTTTCCCTTCTGTGAGGATGCTGTTTGAGCTGCATGGAAACCCACCCTTAAAATAGTTAACGTTAATGACCAAGGTGCTGTTTCTTTTTGTAGTTGCCTGTGATGCCATTGATTCCCGATTTCACGAGGTGTTGTGATGGTTGTGATGATTATTATCTCTCGATTTATCTTCCGTGGTGCCGTTGCTGGAGAGAGCTTTGGTTCCAATCCGACCCTTTGCCCTCCCCAAGTAAAAGGTGATGAGGGTTAATCGCCCAATGCCTCCCTCTTTGACCTCACTGTGGATTTATCTCTTTGTACAGTCATTTAGCCATTGCCATACACAAAAGAGGGTGATTAAACACAGCCCAGGCTCTTCACGCCTTAGTGGCTTAATTTACTGATCCCTGTGGATTAAGGGTCTCTGTGGGGCTCTCCGGGACATCTAGAAATGCACCAGCCATAGGTCAGGGCTGGCCTGATGAGGAGGAAGCAGCGATTTCTACCCCTGAGATGTTCACTCCCCATTCCTTTTTTTTTTTTTGGCATTGTTGAGCTGTGTCAGGGTTCACATCATCGATTCAAAAGCGGAATCAAAGGGCACTTTTCTCAAATGGTCTTCTTCCCCTTGACAAAACAAACAGCGTGTTTCCCTTAAGGTGGGAAGGGGGAACCGGACAGACCGGAGGGAGAAGAACGGGCGCTATAAAATGAGACACCCGGACTTCCGGGTGGCACCTTAGTTTGTCGTGTCGAGCGTTCTGCAACTCCATGTGTCATGGGAAGAATCTCTTCCAGGCAGGGGTGAAATGCTATCGGTTCGAACCGGTTCAACCGAACCGGTAGCGATGGCAGCTGGTGGTTTGGAGAACCGGTAGTGATGACAGTGTGAGGCTCCGCCCACCCACCCGGTTGTCGTTACTTCCTGGTTTTAACTAGGGAGTAACCTGTTTTTTACCCTCTGCGCATGTGCAGAAGGGTTTGCACATGTGCAGAGGGTCCACGCACTTTCGAACCGGTAGGGAAAGTAAGTAGATTTCACCCCTGCTTCAAGGGAATCCCTTCGGGAGTTGATCCTTGAGCTGAAATTCATACATGGGGATTAAAGGAAGAATGGGAAGGAGGACCAAGAAGAGTTTTAAGGGTTTTTTTTTGGTTCTCTCTCAATCTTAGGAAACCCCAAAGGACCTATTGTGTAGCTCTAAATTTTTATAATAATGGTTTCCTTTGGATTATTAGGGATGCGGTGGCTCAGTGGCTATGATGCTGAGCTTGTCGATTGAAAGGTCGGCAGTTCAGCGGTTCGAATCCCTAGTGCCGCGTAACGGGGCGAGCTCCCGTTACTTGTCCAGCTTCTGCCAACCTAGCAGTTCGAAAGCACGTACAAAATGCAAGTAGAAAAATAGAGACCACCTTTGGTGGGAAGGTAACAGCATTCTGTGCACCTTTGGCATTGAGTCATGCCGGCCACATGACCACGGAGACATCTTTGGACAGCGCTGGCTCTTCGGCTTTGAAATGGAGATGAGCACCGCCCCCTAGAGTCGGGAACGACTAGCACATATGTGCAAAGGAAACTTTACCTTTGGATTATTGCATGGGGGATATTTTAACGTTAGTTCTTGATTGTTCCCTGCCAAGAGTTGATAGATTCCAGCAGGCTAAAAAATCAACAAAGTAAGTGAACAAAGAAATAAATGCTCAAAGGGGTGTGTGAGAATATATGTAATATTTGAAAATTCAAAAAATGATGGAGACATTTGCCTACCCATCAAAACTGCCATTTCCTAGGATTTTCCATTCTGGTTCCTCCTCCCCATCAAGATTCAGTGACCTATTAGCACATTCCTTCCTCATTGGACCATTTTGAATTTTACCACTCCTTGGCCAAGACTCCTTGGCCAAGACTCCTTGGCCAAGACTCCTTGATCAAGACTCTTGGCCAAGACTCCTTGATCAAGACTCCTTAGCCAAGATTCTTTGGCCAAGGCTCTCGGCCATGACCCCTTGACCAAGACTCCTTGGACAAGACTCCTCGGCCAAGATTCCTCGGCCAAGACTCCTTGATGAAGATTCCTTGGCCAAGACTCCTCGGCCAAGATTCCTCGGCCAAGACTCCTCAGCCAAGACTCCTTGACGAAGACTCCTTGGTCAAGACTCCTTGGCTAAGACTCCTTGGCCAAGACTCCTTGGCCAAGAGGTGGAATCTCTGGTAGCACCTTCAAGATTCATTCATCTATCCGGCGTCCAACCTTTTGTCCTCCTTATTCACTTTCCTTCAGGTCTCCAAGGATCTTCTCCTTAGGCAAAGCCACAAGGCCATTCCAGCCCCCTCAAGACCTCCATTTGCAGTATGGCTGTGCTGAGAGGAGGTAGGACTGATTGAAATTACTAGCAAAGGCAGCTGCACAGCTGCCTCTGGAACATCTCTGTGTGTTTAAAAGATGCTGGGGTAGCCCCTCCCCCCCAGTTCTCCTTTGCTTTCTCCCTTGCATCTGCCTTTAATTACTCTCTCTTCTCTCTCTCTCTTTTCCTCTCCATACATATCAGATGCATATTGCACCTTCTTCACATGAATGCTGATTAATTGCAGGGTTAGACTCCGATGCTAGGCTGGACCACATTATTTCTGATGTTTGCTCTTTTAACTGGGAGAATAAATGCCAAGAATCCACAGTAATCAGTGGCTTTTAGCTTGTCACTCTTATGACACTCTTTATTTAGACCAGGAAATGGCAAATGTGCTGGAAATAAGAACTTTATTATCGGGGTTTGAGGGCTTTGCATGTATTTTCCTTCCTCTCCCCCACCCTCCCCAAGAGGGAGGCTGTAGAAAGATTGGAATTAGTTATTTTTCAAATGCTGGAAAGCAGGAGAGAGGAGGGTGGGGAGAGGACAAGTTATATATATATATATATATTTTCCTTCTAAAATGAAATATTTATTTCCTGGAATCTTTCTATTTTCAGCCAGTATAAAAAGAGGTGGTCATATGATGATGATGATGCAGGGGTGAAATGCAGCAGGTTCTGACAGGTTCTGGAGAACCGGTAGTGGAAATTTTGAACAGTTCGGAGAACTGGCAAATACCACCTCTGGCTGGCCCCAGAGTCGGGTGGGAATGGGGATTTTGCAATATCCTTCCCTTGGAGTGGGGTGGGAATGGAGATTTTGCAGTATCCTTCCCCTGCCACGCCCACCAAGCCATGCCCACAGAACCGGTGGTAAAAAAAATTGGATTTCACCATTGTGATGATGTATAAAAATGGGAAATCACAGCTGCCAATTTAGTTGCTGTTGGCCTTCCCATGCATTAAATCCTTCCCAAGGACCTAGGACAGTAATGGCGAACTTTTGCGCCACCGAGTGCCAAAAAGGAAGCACACGTGCACGCACTCGTCAGGGCTGCAACCTGGAAGAGGAGCTGCCCAGGGTGCATGCATGCACCCGAAAATGAACTTCTGGTTTCCGGCACACATATGCGCGCCAGCCAGCTAGTCTTCTGGATTTCTGGCGTGCTTTTGAGCGCATGTGCTAAAATAACCTCCCCCCCCGAAAATAAGCCCTCCCAGAAAATATTTAAACACAGAGCTGAAAATCAGGTAAAATGGGAACAGGAGTCCCATCTTGCTCCATGCGCCCTGAAATAATAAGACCTCCCCGAAAATAAGGCCAAGCGCTTATTTCGGGGTTCAAAAAAAATATAAGACAGGGTCTTATTTTTGGGGAAACACGGTAGTCACCAGGATTCAAGCTCAGCTTGAATAAATCTCTTCCCCCCCACTCCTCCTCCTTTTGAAAAAATATTTCTTCCAATTTAAAATTAACAGATCATTTAAGGAAAACAGCCGTGCTATCTAATACAGGAAGTTGATTGCATAACAGGAACATGATTTGCGACGGAAGGTTGAGTCTGCAGGAGTCTGCAGCCTTCAAACTTCCCACTTTTTTGCCATCCTGAATAAAAGGAACAAATGGAAAGCTGTCACTTTTTGAATAAATCATAATGTCCTACTGCATTTAAGCTTAGGGGAACCATGCTTGTACTACAGTTAAGTAAAAACAGATCAAGCCATCTTTTGATGACCAACTTTGTCTGCTAATCACAGTTAAATACACCATAATGGTAGCTTCTTTAAAAACGAAACATTTTCAAACGATGAGAAAAGGGTTACTCAATCAACCAATCAATCAATAAAAGATAAATGGTAATGTTTCAGGCTTAGTGTAATGTCTGAAGCCGAGCTTTCAGTTTAGCATAAAGTGTCCGATTTTTAAAAAAATGTTTCTTCATATAACCATACCATACTTGGGCCTGATCTGGTCCTCGGGCAGCTGATGAGAACTATTTAAAGCAAAGAGTACAGACAAATCTGTGCTGTTCAACATTCTTTGAGGTCCGCATTCGAAGTTGAATGTCAACAGAAGCTCAGGGTGGAAACCAGGGATGAAATGCTCCCGGTTCGGATTGGATCGCCCGATCCGATAGAGATGGCAACGGGTGGTTCGGAGAACCAATAGCAAAAATCCCTGCCCCCACCCCATGCCCAGCTGAGCTGCGCGATCATCAGAGGCTTCTTCTTTTTTTTTTTTACCTTTTAAAAGCATTTTTTCTACAACCTCTGAAGAGGTTTATTTTTATTTTTTATTTTATTTCGAATTTATATACCGCACCTTCTCCCGAGGGACTCAGGGCGGTGTACAGCCAGATAAAAACATACAATACAAACATTAAAAACAATTTAAATATATATATATATTAATTTGGCCCCAATTTAAAATAACAAACCAATTAAAAATATTTTAAAAATATATTAAGCCAGCCCGGCTTGCTGAAAAAAGAAAGTTTTAAGGGCATGGCGGAAGCCGTTTAAGGTTGTAGAAAAAATGCTTTTAAAAGTAAAAGTAAAAGTAAAAAAAGTAAGGTAAAGTAAAAAAAAAAAAGGCTCTGATGATCAGGCAACTCAGCTGGGATCCTCAGAGCCTTTTAAAAACATTTTTTCTACAACTTCTTCGAGGTTGTAGAAAAAATGCTTTTTTAAAAAAAAAAAGCCGCATGCCTCCTTTTTGGCATGCACTGCGGATGCGCACCTCGCATTTGGTGTGTGGTGTGCACTGCGCATGTGCAGCCAGCGGACCAGTAGTAAACCAGTTCAGATTTCACCACCGGTGGAAATGCAATTCAATCCCCAATCCATAATCATTAAAGAAGTGCATTTGCGCAGATGTCTTATCTAATTCTGGGTTTTACTTAATTGACCAAACTAAGTAACAATTTTAATTAGCAATTTTATGATGTTTGTGTGTCTATATTTTTCTTGACTGTACACCGCCTTGAGTCCTACGGGAGAAAGACGGTATAGAAATATAATTAATAAATAAATAAATAAATAAATAAATAAATAAATAAATAAATAAATGTCTTACTGGTCTATTGTAGCCCTTCTTCTTCTTCTTGTTATTATGGTTTGTACTTTTCTCAGCCCCATCAGCTCAGGTGGAGGCCCCATGGATTGCACCTTTTCAAAGCCTTGGCTGGCGACCTGATTAACACCTTATTAGAACAGCAAGGGGGCCTTTCAGTTTCGAACATCTGGTGCACAAGCCTGAGGCTGCTGGTGGAGGCAGGGACCCTCTGCTCCAGCCACATGCTGGGATCAAGGTAAGGGAGCAATTAGTAAGTGTTGGTTTTGTAAGGAGGGAGGCTGATTCACGGACATCGGAGCATTATAGGCGAGATAGAGCCAGCTCAAGGGAGGGAGCTGGAAAGGATTTCCAGTGATCTTTTCTGAGAAATATAGATGATATTGAATTTGGGGAGCTCTGAGCTCTGGGACTCTGCCACCAACTCTAGCAGCAGCACTCTTCCTAACTGTCTAGGTATCTATATGGCGAATGTGATGGCGAACCTATGGCACATGCGCCAGAGGTGGCACGCAGCGCCCTCTCTGATGGCATGTGAGCTGTCTCTCCAGTTCAGCTCTGCTGTGCATGCACATGCGCCTCCCGCTGGCCAGCTGCTCTTTGGGTCTCTGCCGTGCATGTGCGGGGGGGCGGGGCACCTGTGTGGGGGTCGCACGCACAAGGGTGGGGGAGGGGCACGTGCAGGGGGCATGTGTGCATGCATGGGGGCCAGTGGTGGGTTTCAAATTTTTTTACAAATTTGTAAAAATTTCAAATTTCAATTGGGCGTGGAATGGCTAAGTACCTTCGTCAAAAGCTTCGTCAATCCAGCAACCTTTTATCTGCACAGAAGAGGAAAGTCAGCCTTGGCTAAAGTTTTGGGCCTTTAATATTTGACGTTTGGAAAATATCAGAATTTGGTCTGCCTCAGGTGGGCGTGGCTTGGTGGGCATGGCAGAGGAAGGATACTGTAAAAACTCCATTCCCACCGCACTCCAGGGGAAAGTTACTGCAAAATCCCCATTTCCTCCCGATCAGCTGGGACTCAGGAGGCAGAGAATAGATGGGGGCGGGGCCAGTCAGAATTTTTACTACCGGTTCTCTGAACTACTCAAAATTTCCGCTACCAGTTCTCCAGAACTGGTCAGAACCTGCTGAAACCCACCTCTGGATGGCACCCTGAACAACAGGGAGATCTACAATGCAATATTTTGTAACAGATGACTTCTGAGTGTCAGAAGCAATGCAGAGAATTGGAGAGAAACTAGGACTGTCTTTCAAGTCCTTTGAGCTTGGCCAAGAAACACATGCAGAAAGAATTCAGGAATGCTCTTCGTTGCAGTAAGGTAGAACAGCAAAATTTGTAAAGCCAACTTGTTCAAGTTTGTTTCTGTCCATCTTATTTATTTATTTATTTTGTCGCATTTCTATGCCACCCCACTCCCAAGGGACTGTGGGCGGCTTACAACAGAGAATAAAACAATGCAACTATATCCTATACAAAAGTTAAAAGAAGACATTAAAACCATAAAACATTAAAGCATTAAAACGTTAAAACACATACACTCTAATTTGTGGCCGGGTCTCACAAGATCACTATAACGAGATCAACGGCCCCAGGCCTGCCAGACACTAAACAAAAGTTTTAGCAAGGTTTTTTTGGGGTTGGGGGAGATGGGATTTCTTTGAAAGTCTGGACTGGACTGGGTGAATTTGTGGTCTAACATCCTTTTAATTGTGGGAGATGATTAGGCTGAGTCTGAGGGAGGGATCCAATGCCCACTTTGAATTCCGTTGACTCATATCTACCACCAGTTTGCCTTGACTGTTAGTAGTTCAGATTCTTGTAGAGATCTTTGTTGTTGTTGTTAGTTGCAAAGTCATGTCCAACCCATCGTGGCTCCATCGACAACATTCCTCCAGGCTTTCCTGTCCTCTACCATCCCCCGGAGACCATTTAAGCTCACACCGACTGCTTCGGTGACTCCATCCAGCCACCTCATTCTCTGTCATCCCCTTCTTCTTCTTTTGCCCTCAATCGTTCCCAGCATTAGGCTCTTCTCCAGTGAGCCCTTCTTTCTCATTAGGTGGCCAAAGTATTTGAGTTTCATCTTCAGGATCTGGCCTTCTAAAGAGCAGTCAGGGTTGATCTCCTCTAGGACTGACCGGTTTGATCGCCTTGCAGTCCAAGGGACTCGCAGGAGTCTTCTCCAGCACCAGAGTTCAAAGGCCTCCATTCTTTGGCGCTCAGCCTTCCTTATGGTCCAACCTTCACAGCCATATATCTTTAGCATACATTAAACCTATATATTCATCTGAACTGCCTGGACTCCTAATTTTCTGCATTTGACATTAACAGTTCATCGCTTCCTTTTCCTCTTATCAGCTTTCTCACACTTTTTTCCAGGTCAGCTCTAAATTTTTTGCAGAACTTTTAATTCATTCCACCATTTACATCCGATGCATGCTTGGTCTCTGAAATGGACCAAATGGATGGGTCTCTTAGGCAGAGATGCACGAACCAGACTCCAGAGTGACAAATAGGGAACCTCAGAACCTTGGATTTTTGCCCTAAGAAACCTTGCCCAAGTTTCTCCCCCCCCCAATTTTTAATATTTAGGTGGTTTCAAGATTAATAATTAACCACATGGAAGATGTTAACAATTAACCGCATAGAAGCAGCCACCATGCAAACCGTTTCACCTGGTCCCTGGGAAAAAAACTTGTACAGGGCACTGAACCACAATTAAACGTAACTTTCTGGGTTTCATGTTTGGCACACAATCCAAGCTTAGTACAAGCAGCTGCTGGATGTTCTCCTGACCTGATTAAGCCAGGTAGTAATTATGGATTCATTCACCAGCTTGGGGTTCATTTCCAAGTTCCTGTCTCATGCTTGTATTCTGTGGTTTTATGAAGTCACCCCATGAGCTGCATGTCATTCATTCATCTAATTTACACTAAGGTGAAATTAAATTTAGGTTCCCTCCCTCCCTCCCTCCCTCTCTCTGTCTGTATATGTCTCTCTGTCCCCCCCTCTCTCTCTCTCTGTGTGTGTGTCTGCCTGTCTCTCTCTCTCTGTGTCCCTCTCTCTTTCTGTGTGTGTGTGTGTGTGTGTCTCTGTCTCTCTCTCTCTGTCACTCTCTGTGTGTGTCTCTCTGTCTCTCTGTCTCTGTGTCCCTCTCTCTTTCTGTGTGTGTGTGTGTGTGTCTCTGTCTCTCTCTCTCTGTCACTCTCTGTGTGTGTCTCTCTGTCTCTCTGTCTCTGTGTCCCTGTCTCTCTCTGTCTCTCTGTCTCTCTCTCTGTCATTCTCTCTCTGTGTGTCCCTCTCTCTTTCTGTGTGTGTGTGTGTGTGTGTCTCTCTGTCACTCTCTCTGTGTGTCTCTCTGTCTCTCTCTGTGTCTCTGTGTCTCTGTGTCCCTGTCTCTCTCTCTCTCTCTCTGTATGTGTCTCTCTTTCTGTGTCTCTCTGTCTCTCTCTCTGTCACTCTCTGTCTCTGTCTCTCCGTCTCTCTCTGTCTCTGTCACTCTCTGTCACTCTCTGTCTCTCTGTCTCTCTGTCTCTCTGTCTGTCACTCTCTGTCTCTGTCTCTGTCTCTGTCTCTGTCTCTCTCTCTCTCTCTCTCTCTCTCTCTGTCTCTCTCTCTCTGTGTGTGTGTGTCTCTCTCTGTCTCTCTGTCTCTCTCTCTGTCCCTCTCTCTTTCTGTCTGTCTGTCTGTCTGTCTCTCTCTCTCTCTCTCTCTCTCTGTGTGTGTGTGTCTCTCTCTGTGTCTCTGTGTCTCTCTGTGTGTATGTCTCTCTCTCTGTCTCTGTCTCTGCCATTCTCTGTCTCTCTGTCTCTCTCTCTGTCTCTCTCTGTGTGTGTCTCTCTGTCTCTGTCTCTCTGTTGTCCCTGCCTACTTTGGGGAGTGTGTCTTCCAAAGGTGGCAGGTGTGGGCCTTGGCCGCAAAAGGTCCCTTCCCCTGCCTCAAAGGTGGCATTGCTGGTCAACCATATGGCCTCTTCAACTTGTCCTCCCAATCTACTTGTCCGGGATTGCTTTGAGAGGGGAATGAAAGCCCTTGGCAGGGGCTTCTCCCCCAGATGCTTTCCTTTCCCACGCCTGCCTCTGCATTATGCGATTTCCAATGCCCCCCTCCCCACTGCTCCTTTCCCCATTCTCCTTCTACCCATTCCCCCTCCCTCTCCCCCGTCCCTACAGTGATGTCATCATAATCCCAGGCCCTGGGAATGTACATTGTTAGTTGGGCAAATAGAGAAATCCCCACTCAAGCATTGCAATGGAGGGCAGAAGGGGATCAGCGAGGAGGGAGGGACACACAAACGTACAAACACACACACACACGGAGCAATGGGACAGCAGGAACTGAGTGTCACACGCCTTCCGTGACTTGCCTGATGAATTTGGTACTAAACAAATAACGGGAAGGCCAGCCTAGCAGAGCCCACAGTTGGTCATAGTGAAGTGGAGAAAGAAGAGATGCATCTAACATTTCCCTTTCTTCCATCTTCAAATATTATGCTAAGAAGAATCGTTATGGTGTCTTGGGGTGCAAAAAAATTAAAAAAGCAATGTGATAATATGAACCAAAGCAATGGAGATCTCAGATAATATGTTTTTTTTTAAAGTGAAATATCTTAAAATAGTGATCACCGGGCTCCCAGCCAACCAGATCCAGAGCCCCAGATTTGCAAAGGATAATAGGTAATTACTATCAATCATCAATAACTAATTACATTTGCATAAGCAGGAAAAGCCCCTCTCTCGGCAATAAAGTCACCATCCAAATTTAAACATTGAGGTTGGCACCACGGTGTTACTTTTACCTCTAAACTATTCGTTCATTGTTATGAGTTTTATGAAAATGACCCCTTTTTACACCAGCTTGCCATTTTAGGCATTAGCTGGCTGCTGTTCTCATTCTCGAGGCCAGGGGTCAGCAACCTGTGGCTCTGGAGCCGCATGTGGCTCTTTCACCCCTCTGCTGCGGCTCCCTGTCACTCAAAATATGCGTCACAACCGCCAATGTGCGACACCCACCGACACGCGATTTATTGAGCTTTTCAACCCCTGGTAGGCCAACCATGGATAAATCCAAGAAAAGAGAAGTTTCAGAAGAAAACAGAATGTTTAATTCAACTACATATGCTAGTTTTGTGGCCGCTCAGGAAATAGTCAGGCACAGGAAGGGTTTTGTGATTCCCGGTGTTTTCTTTTCTTTGGGAAATGGGTCCAAATGGCTCTTTGAGCGCTTAAGGTTGCTGATCCCTGCTCTAGACCAACCTACTGTCAGCGCTTCAGCGCTGGCATAGAGAGGAGAGATAAGCTCTGAACTTTTGCCTGCTAAATCCCTTTGAAGCCCGGTTGTCGTGGAAATGAGGAGGGGGGAGACATTCCTGTGATATGACGAGACAAGAAGTCTGGGGAGTGACTTGGAAGATAGCCAATGAGAAGCAGAGAATTGGGGATCGGAAAGGGAGGGATTGGGGGGCAAAAGGTCAGTCTTGTCCACATCGAGTCATGATCCGGTTGCTGTGCTCGAATAAAAAAAAGATTTCCTTAAAGATTGGCAGTTTGGAAATTCATTTATTTTGAGATAGCATCGAAGTCTGACACCTACAATGCCAAAAGGTACCCGGGTCTTAGAACATAGAATAATAGAGTTGAAAGGGGCCTTGGAGGTCTTGTAGTCCAACCCACTGCTCAAGCAGGAGACCCTGTTACCGTTTCAGACAAATGTCCCGTCTCTTTTTGAAAGCCTCCAGTGATGGAGCAGCCACATTGTCTGAAGGCAAGCTATTCGATTGGTTGATTGCTCTAACCATTAGGTATTTTCTCCTTAGTTCTAGGTTGCTTCTCTCCTTAATTAGTTTCCATCCATTGTTTCTTGCCTCGCCTTTTGGTGCTCTTTTTGGTCTTGCTATGATCTTTTTTTTTCTTCTTCCCATGGTTACATTTCTATCACCAGCACAAAAATATGATTTCAAACAGAAAAACCAATTCTTAACTTAGAAAACTAAAATGTGCTTTTACAGATATCTTGCCCACTTTCAAAAACCACTGTTGTTTGGGAGGAACACAAAGTACTGTAGAATGTTTGCCACATCCATTGCCGTAAATCTGTAAAATTCCAAGATATCTTTGGACATTTGGTTACTCGGTTAGGAGTGTTGGCTGCTTAGGATTTTCATATATTGTAAAAAAAAACAAAAAACTGTGGGCAGATAGAGGAAGAAGTTTTATTTGAATTCCAGGGCATCTAAGTTTGCATTTTTAAACCTATGTGCAAAGCCAAATTGAGTTATTGTAGGAGATGACTACGCTGAGCAAGAGGGGAGTCAAATGCATCATCAGTCATGAGTCCTTTGTGATCACAAGAAATGTAAGTCCAGTCCACCTTCAATTCCTTTGTATTTTTAACTCCCGATAATTTCCCTTGACCATTAGATAATTTCCTTTGACCGTTAATAATTCAGATTTCTTGTAAAGGCCTTTAGCTTACAATAAATCTTTGTATGCATTTGAACTGCCTGGAACTCTTGATTTCTTTGATGCTTGAAATCTATCCTTGAAAAATGCACAGGTCTCTAAAAATTACAGTAAAGTTTACTTTATTGTCATGGCACCTCGAACAACAAAATTAAATGCAGTGCAGTTCACCAATGTCTTTCTCAATCTCTCTCTCCCCCCCTCCACACACA
This sequence comes from Pantherophis guttatus, assembly GCF_029531705.1. Next base: position 54,834,222 of record NW_026844064.1, on the reverse strand, counting down.
CACATAAAGAGAGAGAGAAGGGAGAGAGCTGTCATACGGTTGTATGGATAAAATGAACTACATTTCCCCAGTGGTGAAATTCAGCCGGATCTATCCGGATCGCGCGATCTGGTAGCGCCGGCAGCGGGAGGCTGTTTTTTACCCTCTGCACATGTGCAGAAGGTTCTGCGCATGTGTGCACAAGGTGTGCATGAGCATAGCGGGCAGGCGTGAGCATAGCGAGCGTAGCAAGCGTAGCGAGCCCGCGAGCGCAAGTGCTCACATTTGCAAGCCGGTAGGGAAAGGTAAGTGAATTTCACCCAGTGGTGGGTTGTCCCCGGTTCGGACCGGTTTGCAAGAACCGGTAGTAAAACCGGCAGGAGGCTCCGCCCACTGACCCGGACATCATCTAGGTGATCTGCACATGTGCAGAAGAGCGTGCGCAGGCGTAAGCGAATCAAGCGTGTGCGCATGGGTGCGATGCGAACCGGTAGTAAAGATAAGTAGAACCCACCCCTGATTTCACCCCTGCATTTCCCTGTGTACCATCTTGAATTTGAAGGATGTAATTGTGATCCTAACTCTAATTTTGTATTTTCTAACTAGATGTTCTGGAGCAAACTGACAGGCTGAGGGTCATATAAGGTCAGAGGAGGCTGTTTCTTCTCCACCTAGCTCATTATTTCGTCTTCAGATACATACTAGAATAAATCTCAACAAATGATGACATATACACAGACTTTCCCACCCCAGAAATGGTATACCTCGGGGCAGAAATGCAGAACAAGCTGAAGAAAAGGACATTACCTAGCGAAAAACAATGGGATTTCTACAGAGCCATCTAATATTCATTTCGAAAGACATTTTCTGTACGTGTATCCTTGGGAAAATAGGAAACTTCCTACGGCTGGTCAGCTTTTCTGTTCTTTGCAATATGGAACATGACAAGGTATTTTTTTTTTTCCCAGTGCTATTTTTGTATGTTCTATCACAGCCTATATTTAAAGCACCACTTAAACCTGCCAAATGGTGCGGCATATTTTTTTAAAATGGTTGTCAGATCAGCTCCCTCTCCTCCCACGTACAGTACATTTCTGACATGGTTTGGAGGGGCAACAATGCAAGAAGCTGGAAAAATATCCTCGTTTATCTGACTCGATCAGGAAGGATATTTAGGGTGACCTCAAGGAACAAGAACTGAGGATGCAGTGGCTCAGTGGCTAAGACGCTGAGCTTGTCGATCAGAAAGGTCGGCAGTTCAGCGGTTCGAATCCCTAGTGCAGCGTGACAGGGTGAGCTCCCGTTACTTGTCCCAGCTTCTGCCAACCTAGCAGTTCGAAAGCTACATTTGGATCAGAAGCCCAGAAACTATTTTCAGACTAGGTAAAGAAGATCAGTTTGGCTGGAAAAGATGGATGCTAAGACTGAGCCCAATGCCACGTCTCTTAGCCAAAGAACTGTGAACAGAAGTTTCGAGAACCTGTCATCTCAACCAGTGGTGGGTTTCAAAATTCTTTACTACCGGTTCTGTGGGTGTGGCTTGGTGGGCGTGGCAGGGGAAGGATACTGTAAAATCTCCATTCCCTCCCCACTCCAGGAGAAGGTTACTGCAAAATCCCCATTTCCTCCCAATCAGCTGGGACTCGGGAGGCAGAGAATAGATGAGGGCGGGGCCAGTCAGAGGTGGTATTTACCGGTTCTCCGAACTACTCAAAATTTCCGCTACCGGTTCTCTATAACTGGTCAGAACCTGCTGAATACCGCCTCTGCATTATCCCTTTGATATTTAGGGGAAAGAAGGTAGCTCTGCCTGTTTTGGGAAAGCTCCGAGCGATGTTCAGTAACTTAGTCATTTTTTTTTCATTATTTAGCCATTCCAGCAACTGGACACAAGTCTCAAGGGTTGGTCTGATCGAGATAGTATGGAGTGGAACCAGGGGTGAAATCCAGCAGGTTCTGGAGAACTGGTAGCGGAAATTTTGAGCAGTTCGGAGAACCGGTAGTGGAAATTTTGAGTAGTTTGGAGAACTGGCAAATACCACCTCTGGCTGGCCCCAGAGTGAGGTGGGAATGGGGATTTTGCAGTATCCTTCCCCTAGAGTGGGGTGGGAATGGAGATTTTGCAGTATCCTTCCCTTGCCACGCCCACCAAGCCACGCCACGCCCACCAAGCCACACCACGTCCACCAGAACCGGTAGTAAAAAAAATTTGGATTTCACCACTGAGTGGAACAAATTATTTCGGAGATGTGGAAATTATTTTGATGTGGCCATTTTTGCAGCTGCATCAAACTGCCTCTGTTCAGATCAGCGACAGTTCCAAAAGACTTTGCACACAAAGGCTGTTGCCAAGTCAACTCACATTGACCCAAAACCATACAAAACAAAACAAAACAGACTTTTACACACACACACATTAAAACACTGCCTTTTCCTTCCCCATCCTCAAGAGGATATATTCTCCTACATTCAATCCTGCTTGCTCCTGTGGCAGTCCTTAGGCAGTAGGTTTTTTTGTTTTTTTTTTAATGATCTTTTTCCTTCCAGGGCTGTATGGAAAAATCCACCCCTTTGTTTACCAGAAATCTTACAAAAAATCGGTGCCCATGGCAGGTGCTGAGAATGTTACAAGCAGTCCAAGGGGGTGTTGGGCTTGGTGAGAAAGTCTTTCTTGCCAGTGTGTTTGTGGTGGCTCAAAGCCAGGGAACACAATGAAGTCTTTCTTGGATCATCTTTGGTCCTCTATCCTAAAGGCCTGGAATAACACCCCCCTCCTTCCCCAAAGCTTCCTGCCCAAACAGAAAGACAGCGAGCCCCCTCTTCCTCCAGTGCCTCTTTGCCAAAGCTCTGTGGTCTCCCTAGAGAGGCAGGGAGCAAGAGAGGCTTAGAAAGAGTTGGGATGTTTCTTAAAGGCAAAGGTTCCCCTCGCACATATGTGCAAGCCGTTCCCGACTCTAGGGGGCGGTGCTCATCTCCGTTTCAAAGCCGAAGAGCCAGCGCTGTCCGAAGACGTCTCCATGGTCATGTGGCCAACATGACTAAACACCAAAGGCGCACGGAACGCTGTTCCCTTCCCACCAAAGGTGGTCCCTATTTTTCTACTTGCATTTTTTTACGTGCTTTTGAACTGCTAGGTTGGCAGAAGCTGGGACAAATAACGGGAGCTCACCCCATTATCCGGGACTAGGGATTCGAACTGCTGAACTGTGGACCTTTCCATCGACAAGCTCAGCGTCTTAGTCACTGAGCCACTGCATCCCTATAGGATGTTTCTTAAGCAGTGACCAAAGCCTTCTGCCCTGAAGACTCACTTTGCTTGTGAAACAGAGAGATGCCAGCTAATTGCACATGGCATTTCTCGTATATGCTTCTTCCTCTTTTTCTTTCAATCCCCGTAAAATAACTTCTAAGTAACTCACTGAGTTCAACTCTCTGCAAAAGATCAACATACAATAAAAAATATTCTTTGGAGGGGTCTTGTTTTGTTCCTTGGGGGTCATTTGCCAATTTCTATTCTTTTTGGCATATTTTAATGCCCCCATTATAAGGGACACGGTGGCTCAGTGGCCAAGACGCTGAGCTTGTCGATCAGAAAGATCGGCAGTTCAGTGGTTCGAATCCCTAGTGCTGCGTAATGGGGTGAGCTCCTGTTACTTGTCCCAGCTTCCGCCAACCTAGCAGTTCGAAAGCACGTAAAAAAATGCAAGTAGAAAAAATAGGGACCATCTTTGGTGGGAAGGTAACAGTGTTTTGTGCACCTTTGGCATTGAGTCATGCCGGCCACATGACCACGGAGACGTCTTCGGACAGCGCTGGCTCTTCGGCTTTGAAATGGAGCTGAGCGCCGCCCCTTAGAGTCGGGAATGACTAACACATATGTGCAAGGGGAACCTACCTTTAATGCCCCCATTTGAGCATTCAAGCCCCCTGCTCTTGACTGGTTTACTAGGAATGAAGACAAACTAGGAGATGACATGATGTGCTGGCCAATGAACAGAAATATGACCCTTTTGAGTAACCTCCACTCGGGGGAATATGTCATCTCCTGGTGAACATAGTGGTTAGTGATGTCCATCTAAGGTCATGGAACAGCCAATTACAAATAAGTAGAGACACACAAGGGGAACATAAAATCTCACTGCCTATGTAAACCCTTTCCTACTGTTCCTCTAGAGAATCTGGGTGGTAGAGGAAATATTTAGCTTTTATGTAATATCCAGAATAGGCTATATTTTTTTAAAAAAGGCATGATGGGAAATTCAGATAGCTACCTTACTCTTAAGTGCTGGGGAAATCAGGAGATTCAGGCAGTTCAAATGAATATAAAGATTTATTGCAAGCTTAAATTCTCTACAAGAATCTGAGCTACTAACGGTCAAGGGAAATTGGTGGGAGTTAAGAAAGGCATTCAAGATGGGCTGGACTTAAATCTCTTGTGGGCACGCAGGGACTCATGACTGATGACACATTTGACCCCTCCCTCAAGGTCATCTCCTACAACTACTTGACACATCACATTTCCATTCTTAATGCCCCACACATTATGGAAATGTTCTTAGAGGTGACTTTACTAAGTTGGAGAGATAACATTCAGGAGGACCTCAGCTCAAGAGTGCTGATGCATGGCTGCCATCGGCCAGCGAAGAACACAATATTCTTCCATACAGAGAAGAATGCTGCAGTGACATTTCAGTGGCGAGCCTCACATGTGAATGATGATAATATGACTTGCAAGGAGAGACAGCTAAGTGATAATTAGAAGTTCCAATAGAAGAGAATATTTGCAAGCTAAGGGTTGAAATGTGGAGTCCTCTGTCATGCATCATCAATGTGATTAAGTCTGGATGATGCTACCTAGTTGGGTCATAAAATGTCTGCGACCGAACAACCAAGCCCAAATTGCACAATTAGAAAGTTGTAGCATGCATGTATGGTTTGGTCCCACTTCCTGATCTTGGGGTTTTTTTCTATCAGTTCCTAGTTGTATCTTTTTGGGATGGGGTATAAAATAAAATCTGTTTTCATTCATCCCATCCCAGCAAATTATCTGTCAACCCAGATGTTGAGTTCAGGACAATCTTGGTAACTTTCCTTGCTCGTGCTTTCTCTTCTTCTTTAGAGACACTAACATCAAGTGAAGAAACTGGACTCAATCTGGGCTATCAGCCAGTTAAAAAGCTTGTAGCTGATTAATCAGTTGCTTTGGAAGTACTTAATTGGCTCATTAAATGATTGCCTTGAAATGGAATTTACACAATGGAGCCAAAACCTCTGCATAGGTGTCTTTTGGAGTTGAGTTAGTATCTCCTTATAGTATCAGCGCAGGCATATGGCAACAATATGCCAGACCATGTGTCTTCAAAATTAAGCAAATACACACACACACACACACACACACACTACACACACACACACACACACACGAATCCTCACCCTGGATTTGTTTGTCACTGAATAGCAGAATCAACATTTTAAATGGATAAATAAATGCATAGATCATAAAAATGCATGCATCATTACAATGCCTTCCTATCTTTATTAAAATTGCTTGGGCTAATTAATCTTGCAAAGTTTAGTTAAATATTCACGTCGAAATTGCAGTTCTAATTTCAGCCTCCCCAAAATATCTACAAAATCACAGGTTCTAAGCAAACTGGAACTTCAACTGCTCATCTTCGCTAATCCAAAACGTACATGTAGTTTTTCTCAGATTGTGCCTCTGTGTGTGCGTGTGTGTGTGTGTGTGTGTGTGTGTGTGTGTACAGCTTGCCTTCAGAAGTTCTGGGTGCTCCATCACTGGAGGCTTTCAAAAAGAGACTGGACAACCATTTATTTGAAATGGTATAGGCCAGGGTCTCCTGCTTAAGCAGGGCGTTGGACTGGAAGACTTCCAAGGTCCCTTCTATTATTCTATGTTCTATCTATTCTGCACAATACCTATTGTAACATATTGACTTGATTTACTGATCACACTAAGCCAGTGATGGTGAACCTTTTCCGCACCAAGTGCCAAAAAGGGAGTGCGCACACTCGTCAGGGACACGCCCTGGAAGAGAAGCTACCAAGTGGGCATGCGCACGCCGGGAAATGAACTTCTGGGTTCCGGTGTGTGCATGCACACTGGCCAGCTTTTCTTCTGGTTACTGGCCCACATGTGCGAGTGACGATCAGCTGGCCGGCGTGCAGGCACACAAAGGAAACCGGAAGAGCTGCACTGCCGCACACGTGAAAAACAGCTGATCATCGCAGGCGCATGTGCACCTTAGACCTGGAAGAGGAACAGGCAACGCCATGCATGCCAGCCAACATGGCTCCGTGTGCCACTTCAGGCACGCAGGCCATAGGTTCGCCATCACGGCACTAAGCCATGCCCTACCTAACTCTAACTGATTAAACCACAATTGGCTGCATTTGTGGATCCTATGGAGCCTTCGGCTAACATTGACATAATCCAATGGGTGGGTTCACAGAAAACATGAGGTCAAACTATCAAGAGCCTTGATAGTACAGTGGTCTAAGCACCCTGTTATTAACACAGCTGCCTGCAATTACTGCTGGTTCGAATCTCTCCAAGGCTCAAGGTTGACTCAGCCTTCCATCCTTTCTAAGGTAGGTGAAATGAGGACCCAGTTTGTGGGGGCAATAAACTGACTTTGTATAAATATACAAAAGTATGAAGGCTATTGCTTAATGCATTGTAAGCCACCCTTAGTCTCCGGAGAAGGGTGGCATATAAATCAAATTAAGAAAAAAAAAAAACCATTCTCAAGCATAGCTTAGTGTTATGTGTAAGCTTCATCATGACTGCGTGCTATTCATTTACAGGCTGCCAAATGCTAGGGGAATTAGCTATTTCTGAAGCTATTATTTCTATTTGTTTAAGAATTCGACTCGAACATAAGTATCTAGTGGAAGCCACTATGACCCACCACATGTCATGGGGAAAGTTTATATGTGAGGACAACATGATCCACATCCCATCGCTTGCCCTCCCCTTCTCCATCCAAAGACACTTCGTGTACTTCATGTTCCTGGGTTGCAAAAATAGTGAGAAAGGTTTTCCAGTTAATCTCCCTGCATGCTGACTTCCGTAGTTTTGATCTCATTTCACCATCCCTGAATTCATTGGCCAAAGACCAGTTTGTCCTCTGTCTTCTGGAGGGAGGTTTTAGGAAGCCAATTCCTCCAAGATCTGGGAGGAGCTGTTCTGAGTTCCCACACATACCCCTTTTTTTTACAACATGGAGTTGATTTATTTCAACCTGCTGTTTTCTCCTAGGAGAATCTGTCTCCCTCAGCTTCTCTCTTCCCTAACTTGGAAGAATGGACTTATTAAATTTTTAGCTCCTTGTTTAAACCTTTCCCCCCCACCCCACCCTTTTCACATAGCCATCACTATTTATTTTTGGCTTTTTAAAATTCTTTTGCTGGTTTCCTCTTCCTTTTTCTTGAGTGCAATGGGGTGTGTGTGTGGATTCACATTAATTTTTTCCCCCTTTCTTCTTTGCTTCAGTTATCATTCCACCTTCCTTGTTTTGTTTTCTCTTCCGCACTTGATTTATTATTTTGTTCATCCTTCCAAATCTTCTCTCTTTGCTGTTATCGTATTTCTTATCACACATAAGTTTTATTTGATAAAATACAATTATTTATTTTATATATTTCATATTTCATATTAAAGAAATATGAATTGCTACTCAAAGAAAAAGGCATGCTTTAAGGGCACGGACCCAGATATAGTTCCATAAAGCCTTGCAGGTGATTTTCAAAACTCCTCCCAAAGTTATTACCAAATTTCAAATGTCTTTCAATCAAAAAGTAGAGCAGGATAATCATAACTGTAATTCATTAATTTTAGCAGGATTGAAATGCACATTAAATTAAACTCATATTTTGTTATGAAACGCTATACTGAATAAATTCTATGATGCCAGAAATTATTACAAATCTATCTAACCTGCATTTTGTATTCCATTGAAAATAATAGAAAGTGAAGTAATTCAGGACCAATTTAAATCCTTTTTTTTAAAAAAAAAAAGATATATTTTCTCAGATCTGAATCCAGAATTATTCTGCAAATTCATTAGGTCAGCCTCTTAATCGTGTTCTCTGATTTTGAAATACTGGTACTGGAAAACAAAGATAAATATAAGATTAAACTCGGTATAATGCAATATTATTTTTTTCTCTCTTTCTAAAGTAAGAGGAGCAGTGGTATTTCCTTTCTACAATATAAATTGAGCTGATCCTGGTTTTACATAATTTTACATGTATCACCAAAAACCTGCGTAAAAATATCATTCAGGTAATTGTGCTGAATTGTTTCTAAATGATAACATAAGGGATTACAATTTAGAATACAGATCAAATTGATAAATTTAGCTGGAATGCTATTTTATGCTGCCTTTTCATTGACGGGGAAAAAGTGCATTAGGTTCTCTGCTATTTCCTGAACAAAATTTTTATTTCATTTAGTCACTTTTGGTTTATGTGTGTGGTATTTTTTTCCCGCAAATATCTTCCTACTAATCAAGGCATTCTGAGAAGTGGGACATTCACACAATGTAGGCTGTAGGAAGGTGGAATGTTGTTTAAGCCAATTTGTATTGGGAGAAAGATGGCCGTTAACTCCAGCCTGCTTGATTCAGAAATGCTAAATAGATATACATAGAGATAGCATTTGATAAAAATGACTTCCAATTGGCTTAAGTACTTTTAATTCATGATTAATACAGTATGCTCCTTAAAAAACCTTAACACTATTTTGGAAATGCAAACATTCAACTGACTCTTTTCTTCCCTTGATTTACAATAACATAATTTCAAATCTATTCAATATTTTATGATGGGTGATTAATAAATAACAATGAATATTATTGCTAATATGCAGTATTCATAAAGCCAGTCCTCTCACTCTTTTAAAGATAAAATTTAAAGACAGTTGCTTTAAATTTAGGAATAGAAGACAGAAAGGCAGGTGGTGGGTTGGAATCTGTCTGTAAATGTCTGAACGATACACAAGCTTTTGTGTTTCCTTAGTTTCTCCCAATTGTTTAATCCTAGCAACAACTAATTAGCATGCTCTAATTAGTAATGGTTGGGAAAGAGAACCAGGAGTGAATTTGTGTGTGTTTGTACATACGTGTGAAAACACTGTACATTCAGACTAATTGACATCTGGTTATAGTTGTGGACCTTCAATTTCTAATAAAAAGCAAAGCAGATTTAGGAAATTTGACACCTGCCTCCTGATTCCACCTCTCTCTCCCCAAATAACACTTAATATTAGAGCATTTAGTTCAGTCTTTTCTGATTTTCAATGCACCCAACACTGTTCTTGAAATCCTTTTATATACGGAAATTCGGATTATAGACTCAAGATGTTTCTTAGAAGCAGTTTTGACCCGTTTCTGAAAGATTTCCATATTGTTCATTAGGAAAATGAAAAATCAGTCTGAGTAAGTCTCAAGATTTGAACGCTCTTCCTGCTGTTTCTTTGTTTTCGTTTTGTTTTGGGTTTTGTTTTGTTTTTTTGCTAGCCCACTCTTTTTATGTTTTAAAGCACGTTTTAACCTGAAATTAAAAGCTCAGTCTTATTCCTGATGGGTGATCTGCTTTGACTGATTTGATCTAATCCTAATTCCTAATTTGCTCACTGAATTACAAAAAAAGATTATACACTCAGAGAAAGGATGTCTGTTCTTTGCAGTATCTTCGCATTTTTCTGCAATTGCTTGGATTTTGGAGCCCATGTATTGCCCAGTTGCATTGTTTGGGACCGATAGCAAATATAAAGCCACTGTGTTCAAATGCTTTCTTTGAATGACATCATGGGCCTTTTCTGATTGGTTGTTACATGAACCTTGTTTACAATATTAGATTTACATGGAATCCAATGTAGAACCAATCCTATTTTGTTTCCAAAATAGGATTGAAAGAAAAAAATTAATTGGCAAAGAACTATAGGGATCAAATAGAGTTGCTTCCTATTCATTTTCACACTGAAAACAATTTATTGTTTTCTATTTAATTCAGAAAACTAAGGGTTACACCTACCAGTATCTGAGCTGGTGTAAAGATGATGTAGTTTGCCTGTTAATTCTTGTAGAATATATATGCAGGGGAAGCATGCCTTGTCTCATAATCATTTTATTTTATTTATTTTATTTTATTTATTAAATTTGTATATTGCCCTTCTCCTTTCGGACTCAGGGTGGTGAACAGCCAAAATAAAAACATTTGTACACAAAAGTTAAAATAATTATTAAAACTAATTAAATGAAATTTGGCCCATAATTTAAAACATATCAATTAAAAATCAGTATCAAACGTTAAAACCAACATGGAATCAGGCCAGCCCGGCTAGCTGAAAAAAGTAAGTTTTTAGGGCCCGACAAAAAGTCCGGAGATCTGGGATCGCTCGTATCTCTGGGGGTAGATCATTCCAGAGGGTAGGTGCCACCACAGAGAAGGCTCTCCCCCTGGGGGTCGCCAGCTGACATTGTCTGGCTGGTTTGGATGACAAAAAAATAATAATAACATTCATGCCAGGCCCATTATCCATCCCAGAATTTTAAACCAATCAGATTCAATCAAGTAACGAGAAATCTGGGGAAGCTACTTAAAAGATTAAATCTTATACTGAAGATGACAAAATACTTCTGGACTAGGAGCCAAAACTGATTTTGATTTGGTTCAACCGGTTGTCCTCTCAAAGAGGACAGGCCCCGCAGAGAAGTGAATACATCAAGAAGAACTGCATTGGATTTCACTTAATGAAAATAGAAGCACAATTAAATTAAATTAATGAAACAAAGCCAATAGGACTATTCCACCGTGTACTGAATAAGCTTCCTCTTCTGGCACGTTACTAAAAGAAAATCTCCTTTGAGTTGAGCTTAACTCAAGAATTCAGGGACACAGCTTTGTGGTTTTCCTGGCAACAGTGTGGAGAGCGCTTTGCTATTCCTTTTTGCCCCCCTCCGTGTGGCACATTCAGTGTTGCAATTTGTCAAGGACTTCTGAGGCCACAACATCCTAGGCTTGGAAAAACTGGTATATCTGTGATTTTATGGCCTCAAGCTGTGGATGGCTGTTATAAAATGAGAAGAATGTTGGCCAAACAAGGCTGAAACCATGAAAATGCACTAAGAGTTGATGGGAAAATAGAAACTCAGTATGCTGTGTTCTACCAGCAACTGTCTGATGACTCTAAAAATGGTTATCGGGCTCTCGAAAATTATCTCACTGAAATGAGGCGGTTAAAGGAGCATTGTTATCTATTTTTGATCAGGTCTTGCTCCATATTGTTGGTTTTAACTAGATTTGTATACATAGCTTTATAGGCCATATCAAAGCACAAAGTTCAAACACGTATCACCAATACAATCTTATAAAAACAATTTAAAATAAGAGTAGGGTAAAATACGATAGGAATAGAATAGAATAGAATAGAATAGAATAGAATAGAATAGAATAGAATAGAATAGAATAGAATAGAATAGAATAGAATTTATTTTATTGGCCAAGTGTGATTGGACACACAAAGAATTTGTCTTAGGTGCATATGCTCTCAGTGTACATAAAAGAAAAGATACGTTCATCAAGAATCATGAGGTACAACACCCAATGATAGTCATAGGGTACAAATAAGCAATCAGGAAACAATCATATCAATATAAATCATAAAGATACAAACAACAAAGTTACAGTCATACAGTCATAAGTGGAAGGAGATGGGTGATGGGAACGATGAGAAGACTAATAGTAGTGCAGATTTAGTAAATAGTTTGACAGTGTTGAGGGAATTATTTGTTTAGCAGAGTGATGGCATTCGGGGAAAAACTGTCCTTGTGTCTAGTTGTTCTGGTGTGCAGTGCTCTATAGCATTGTTTTGAGGGTAGGAGTTGATACAGTTTATGTCCAGGATGCGAGGGGTCTGTAAATATTTTCACAGCCCTCTTTCTGACTCGTGTGGTATACAGGTCCTCAATGGAAGGCAGGTTGGTAGCCATTGTTGTTTTCTGCAGTTCTAATTATCCTCTGAAGTCCGCGTCTGTCTTGTTGGGTTGCAGAACCAAACCAGACAGTTATAGAAGTGCTGATGACAGACTCAATAATTCCTCTGTAGATAAGATACAATATAATTTAATACATAAATACATAAAATAGAATAAAATGACATAAAATTATATTTTGGGGTCACCCTTATAATCTATCCTAATCAGTCCCACGTATGCAGATCTCAACTGAACCATTTTGTATAAGTACTGTGCTGTGTTAAATGTTATTTTCAGGTTCTGGCCGCACATGAAGTAAGTTGTTTTGATATGGGGATCCCAATGGGTCATTCGTTTGGTTTATAGACCAAGATACCTGTCTCTCACCCGTTTATACAAGCAACAATCAAATAGGATGTGAGCCAGATCTTCTACTTCTGCCGCTCCACAAATGCAGCATCGTTTATTGTAAGGTATAGAATGGAATCTCCCATATCTGACCATTGTGTCAAGCTGTCCGGTTTCAACTAGTAGGAGTTCCTTCGGATTTTAGAAAGGTCTGACAGAATAACAGAATCATAGAGTTGCAAGGGACCTGGCTGGTCTTCTTGTCCATCCCCTTTCTCAAGCAGGACCAGGGGTGAAATGCTCCCGGTTTGGACCGGCTCGGGCGAGTAGGTAGCGATGACAGCTGGTGGTTCGGAGAACCGGTAGCAATGGAGGCTAGAGGCTCTGCCCCCCCCGCCTCATTCCCCGGAGTAGGGGAATGCACCATTCCCCGACTCCTACTGTTCACCTTTCTCCCGCAGCTGGCTGTCAGGGAAGGCAAGTGCCCGAAAGGTACCAGAGTCGCTCACTCTCCTTCTTGAATGAGCCACTCTGGTCCATGTGCTGGCTGCACAAGCGCACACCCAGCCTGCCGCTGATGAGTGAATTAAATAAACGGAGACATTGAGATAAATCATTCTTTTTAAAAAGCCCCCTCAGTTCCACAAGGATGAATTCCTGTCAAGATACCTAGATATTTGGGATATCTAAGATTGTCTGAAGAATGGGCATAGAACTAAATGAAAAACAAAGCAATGTGATAAGGTAGGGTGTGAGTGTGGATGTAGGTATGATTGATGCCTCCTAACAATAACATTATCCCAGTTCACCCTCTCTTACTTATTTTCCTTTTGTGAAGCAACTAAGATCTACAGCAGATCTATCGAAAATACTTTTCTTAATGAAGAGAAGGGACACATTTGTTCATTCCCTCTTCCTGAATCTACACTAGATCTATCAAAAATGTTTTCCTTAATGAAGAGAAGGGATACATTCGTACATTCCCTCTTCCTGATCTACACTAGATCTATCAAAAATGTTTTCCTTAATGAAGAGAAGGGATACATTCATACATTCCCTCTTCCTGATCTACACTAGATCTATCAAAAATACTTTCCTTAATGAAGGGAAGGGCTTCATCATTCGTAAATTCCCCCTTCCTGATCTACACTAGATCTATCAAAAATCCTTTCCTTAATGAAGAGAAGGGCCTCATCATTCGTAAATTCCCCCTTCCTGATCTAACTAGATCTATCAAAAATCCTTTCCTTAATGAAGAGAAGGGCCTCATTCGTTCATTTCCTTCTTCCCGATGTACTAACCCTCCCTCCCTTCCCGGAGTCTTCCCTTTCTCTGGCATGAAGGGGCATGCAGCGTGTTAAAAAACAAACTTGAATTTGGGTACACAAAGCCCTTCTGTTTATTGAGAGCTCCTGAGCTTCCACCACCACCCCTTCCTCCTCCTCCTCCTCCTCCTCCTCCTCTTCCCTCTTTCCCTTTTGCATTGAGAAAAGATTGTGCCATTTATTTGTTTACCCCGCGCATTAAAGGACGCAAACTCTGCGTGGTCATGAGCTACCAGATTGGTAGGAAGAGAGCACACAAAAAAACCCCCCCAGCGCATTAAAATTCCGAGGCAGCTCCCGACAAAGTCCCTCTGTTCTGTGAATGATGGCTAGGAACGCCAACAACTAGCGCAGTGACAGGCAGGCAGCCGGGACAAACAAAGGACTCACTGTGTCAACTCTCTCTGCCCTCCAGAGAGGGAAACCTTTGCAATCACCAGCCACGATAATCATGGTTGCGTATACCAGCTGGCACCTCTACACATAGGCGCCCACTGACCTGTCGTAGCATGAGAAAAATGAGGCTGGTAACATGGCATGGGGTGGTGGTGAGCATCAAAGAGAGTGGTTTTTCCCCCCCTCCTCCCCTTCTTATTTTTTTTTTTAATAAAAGAAAAGCTGTGAATGGTTGTCATGCAACATAGCTATCCACAACATCAGAAGGGCAAACAGAAATTTGTGGGTGCTTGTGGATTCCCTTCTGGTTGGGCACATCTCAACGCTTTGATTTTCCTGATGGTTCTTTGCCTCTTATAGAAATGTATTGCGTGCATCATATAAAGAGAATCTTTATAAAATGTTCTATAGGTGGCATCTCCCCCCTGGCAAGATTGGCTAAAATGTTTAGTACCCTGTTTCCCTCAAAATAAGACATCCCCTGATAATAAGCCCAATTGGGCTTTTGAGCGCATGGCAATAAGGCCAAGCACTTATTTCAGAGTTCAGAAAAAATATAAGACAGGGTCTTATTTTCGGGGAAACACAGTAATACGTCCCCAAAGTGTTGGAAATGCAAACGAATTCCAGGCACGTACTTCGTTTATTTATCTTATTTATTTTTATTTTCGTCAAGCATGTATTTTATGACAGATACAAGTGTAAACATAATTATAAATACATGAAAAGGATATGAATAAAAGAAAACATTAGGACAGGGACGGTAGGCACACTGGTGCGCTTATGCACGCCCCTTACAGACCTCTTAGGAATGGGGTGAGGTCGACAGTAGACAGTCTAAGGTTAAAGTTTTGGGGATTTGGGGAAGAAACCACAGAGTCAGGTAGTGCATTCCAGGCGTTGACCACTCTGTTGCTGAAGTCGTATTTTCTGCAGTCTAGTTTGGATCTGTTTACCATGAGTGTGTATCTATTGTGTGCTCTTGTATTGTTTTGGTTGAAGCTGAAGTATTCATTGACTGGTAGGACATTGTAGCAGATGATTTTATGTACTATGCTTAGGTCAGATCGAAGACGGTGAAGTTCTAACTTGTCTAAGCCCAAAATTTCAAGTCTGGTGGCATAAGGTATTTTGTTGCGAGTAGAGGAGTGGAGGAGTGGAGGTTTCCCAAAATATATCAAGTTTTTTTCAGACTTGCCAAAATACTGGAATAACAGCACTGGTGGTTCTGAGGAGGACGGGAATAAGATTGGAATTCAGGAGCATTTTAAATTTATTTCCAAATGGTTTATAAAATCCCATAAAAACAAATAAGATAGAAACAGAAAGATATTAATAAAACTGTTTCAGTAAAAACAACAACAACATGGCTTTAAAATAAAACCTACATCCCCCCCACACACATATACATATATATACAAACATACATAATGTACTGTAGCATCTCTTGCCTTAAGAAGGGGTACTACCAATCATTACAAACGTGTCCCTTGGTTGTAATGAATGAATATTCATTACAGAATATTATGAGCCACGGTGGCGCAGTGGTTAGAGGGCAGTACTGCAGGCTACTTCTGCTGACTGCCGGCTGCCTGCAGTTTGGCAGATCAAATCTCACCAGGCTCAAGGTTGACTCAGCCTTCCATCTTTTCGAGGTGGGTCAAATGAGGACCCAGATTGTTGGGGACGATAGGCTGATTCTGTAAACTGCTTAGAGAGGGCTGTAAAAGCACTATGAAGCGGTATATAAGTCTAAGTGCTATTGCTATATTTGTAAATTAATAGATCAATAATGACTCTAGCATTGATGAAGAAGGAACTGGGTTTGCAGTTAGGGGAAAGCTGACTTTCGCCTAACTGTAAACTCAATTCCTTCTTCATCCTCAACTAGTACGTTTGTAAATAAATACAAATATTCTTGGGGCTTTATTCCTAAGGAGAGATCAAACACTAATAAGTATCCCCTGGAACTTACCACGATTTGGAGGGTTCCAACACATTAAACAATTGACTGACATTGTCAACTCTGAAGCTGGCCTGACTGAAACCATCTTGGAGCTTCAGCGTTGCCACACTGGAGCTTAGGGATAGGAGGGGGTGTAATGAGAATAGCTGGGGTTTTGTAGCCACAATAAAATACTTTCTCTTGGGAACCAAGGACATTCTCACACCTGGCCTGAGGAAGGAGGAGTGAGGTCACCAGGCAACCAGGCAGCATCTTGATTGGACCATGTGACTGATTGTTTGGGTTGGGGGAAAACTTTTGCTTTTAATTAGGTGAAAGCCAAGGGAACCTTCAGAGTTGATTTTCACCAGATCTGTGCCAATTTGATATACCCAATAAAGCTATTCTTTGAGGAATCCACCTGCCTCAGAGTCTTGTTTGCTATGGGTGTATTACTTGGAACCCTGACAGATATGCTGGCTGGTTCAAGAGAATCAGGCTTGCATAAGAATAGGTGGCTGCAGTGAAGGATTGCACAAGGCAGCATTCTCCCAACTATCTGTGCTCCAAATTCATTAGACTGACTCTAATGATCAGGTGAGCTGGAAACATGAAAGGTGAAGTTCAGGAGGATACCTGGTGAGATGGAACTAATAGCTTGATGCACTGTATCGTCACTATCACTAGCGTCACCATCATTTGAGTTTAAGATTCTGTTTTTCCTGAGAACTCATGGAAAAGTACAGCGTGTGAAGATCATCTCTCTAAAGAGAGGAGTGACAAGTCAAAACTCATCCAGCAAGCTCCATCGTTGAGCGAAGACTCATCCAAATCCATCACCAGTAAAACCAGACTTGGAATTCTGCATTCAGTTTTGGTCACTACGTTACAAAACAGACTTTGGAAAAAGTGAAGAGAAGAGCAACTAAGACGATGAAAGGCCTGGAGACAAAAACATACGAAGAACGGTTGCAGGATTTGGGTTTGGCTAGTCTAGAGAAAAAGAAGGACTAGGAGGTGACATGATAGCAGTATTCCAGCATTTGAGGGGCTGCCACAAAGGAGTTGTAGAAAACACAACTTGTTTTCCAAAGCACCTGAAGACAAGACAAGAAAGAATGGATGGAAACTAATCAAGGAAAGAAGCAATCTGGAATTAAGGAGAAACTTCCTAACAGTGAGGACAATTAACCAGTGAAACAGCTTGCCTTCAGAAGCTGTAGGTGTAAGGGCTTCATCACTGGAGGTTTTTAAGAAGAGACTGGACAGCCACCTGCCTGAAATGGTTTGGGGTCTCCTGCTTGAGGTTGGACTAGAAGACCTCCAGGATCCCTTCCAGCTCTATTCTGATTGATCTCTCTGGCTTTTTTCTTATTGATCTTAGTAGACAACCAGCTAAATATGAGCCAGTAGTGTGCAGTGGCAGCCAAAAGAGCCAATGCAATCCTAAATTGCAATCCTAAATTGCATTAACAGATCAAGATCAAGTGAGGTACTAATAACACTCTATAAAGCCTTAGTAAGACCACACCTAGAATACTGCATCCAGTTTTGGTCACCACACTATAAAAAAGATGCTGAGACTCTGGAAAGAGTGCAGAGAAGAGCAACCAGGATGGTTAGGGGACTGGAGGTTAAAAGATACGATGAACGGTTTCAGGAACTGGGCATGGCTAGTCTAGTGAAGAGAAGAACCAGGGGAGACATGATAGCAGGGTCCCAATATTTGAGGGGCTGCCAGAGAGAGGAGGGAGTCAAGCTATTTTCCAAAGCATTTGAAGGCCAAACAAGGAATAATGGATGGAAACTGAACAAGGAGAGATTCAACCTAGAAATAAGGAGAAATTTTCTGACAGTGAGAACAATCAACCAGTGGAACAGAAGTTGCCTTTGGAAGTTGTGGGAGCTTCATCACTTGAGACTTTCAAGAAGAGATTGGATTGTCATTTGTCAGAAATGGTGTAGGGCAGGGGTCAGCAACCTGTGGCTCTGGAGCTGCATGTGGCTCTTTCACCCCTCTGCTGTGGCTCCCTGTCACTCAAAATATGCATCGCAATTGCCAGTGTGTGACACCCGCCGGCACGCAACTTATTGAGCTTTTCAACCTCTGGTAGGCCAACCATGGATAAATCCAAGAAAAGAAAAGTTTCAGAAGAAAACAAAACATTTACTTCAACTACATATGCTAGTTTTGTGGCCGCTCAGGAAATAGTCAGGCACGGGAAAGGTTTTGTGGCTCCTGGAGTTTTCTTTTCTGTGGGAAACGGGTCCAAATGGCTCTTTGAGTGTTTAAGGTTGCAGACTCCTGGTGTAGGGTCTCCTGCTTGGGCGGGAAGGTTGGACTAGATGACCTGCAAGGTCCCTTCCAACTCTGTTAATCTGTTAATCTGTTTTTCTCTATGGTGGCTTTTAGAGACATTTCTGTAAGAAGGTCCTTAGCAAGGCTGAATGTTCACCGCTAGATGGTGGTACAGCAGAACGCTTATTTGAAAAAAGGAAATTAATACAAAAGACAAATCAAGAGGCATGCTTGCCTGGACCTGTTTGGCCGTTACAGTGTATGTGACAGATTACACAGATTCAGACACCATTCTTATGCTAAGGCTGGGACAAAGCATCCAGTTTCAAAAGGTCTGGTTGGGAAACAGCCATAACCAAGTCAGAAAGCATCTGCTTTTCATGCAGAAGAGCTCCAGCTCTGTTCTCAGCTTCTCCAGGATTGGGATGGGGGAGGGGGGAGATAAATCTATGGTTTAGAAGCCTGGGGAGTTGCCATCAAGCGGTGGAGAAGCAGAGATTCTTCTGGCATTGTTGAATGATATACTCCCAGCATCTCTTGGACAGCATGGTCAATGGTGAGCAATTGTCATTCAGCAATATTTGAAGGATCGTAAGTACCTCATTGCTGAATTGGGTAAACCGATTATATGGTTCATGTTGCCATAGTCCTCTAATTCTGATGTACAAGTAGGCTTAGAAGTTCTAAAAGAATACCAGGAAGTAGGATTGCACACCTTCTGCAAGAGCAGATACCTGTGCTATCCATGGTTGGCCCTTCCATCAGCCGCTGCCTCAAGTCACTAATCTGAGGTACAAAGAGTGAGCAGCATAAATTTGTTGTTTCTGGGTGTTCATTCCAGAGGAAGACAAAGTCAGAGAGCACAACACTGACAGAATGTCTTACCTCAAGGTCTGGGCTGGGGAACTTGAGAACTTGGTTTGAGAAGTCAATATTTAGTGCTGCATCTTAGACCACCAACTGTCCTGGGTGAGTCCTGCTCTTGTACCTTTGAAAGTTGTGCTGTCTCTCTGCAAAATCCCCATTCCCACCCCACTGCTGGGGGAAGGATACTGCAAAATCCCCCTTCCCTCACTCCTGGGGGAAGGATACTGCAAAATCCCCATTCCCTCCCCACTCCTGGGGAAAGGATATTGCAAAATCCCCATTCCCACCCCACTCTGGAGAGAGCCAGAAATGCTACTTGCCGGTTCTCCGAACTACTCAAAATGTCCGCTACCGGTTCTCCAGAACTTGTCAGAATCTGTTGGATTTCACCCCTGAGCAATTCCAACCCCTTTTGTACACCACGAACTGTGAGACTCCTTTTGTTTGGGCTTTTTGGGAAAAAGTGACATCAACAATAAATTCAACTGTTCCAATTCAATTCATTTTCCTGAAATGGATTGATTAAATTTGACGACTGAACGATATATCCAGGAGGTAGAAACTCGGTTATTGCTTCTGTTATGAATTCTCAAAGAATTTTTTTGAAGAGCCACTCCCACCCGCTGTTCACTCCTACGGTTATCCCACCACAAAAAGAAAATAAGGTTGCTTAGCCTTTTAAGACCACTGTGAAGATTACAAATCTGGTAAAAAAAAAAAAAGTTAAAACATTTAATTCGTTTTGAAATGGAATGCAAATATATTGGCTTTTATTGGCTTTTATGATGGTTCTTGTTTTAAATTGTCACTCTGCCTGGTGTCTACTAAAACTCATTTTGTAGCGTTCCAAACTGTTGTGGATAATTAGAGGAAAGGGGCTCACAAACTGCCCATAAAACTAAATTCCTGTATTGCTGGAGAGTGGATTCCTTCACTTTTGAGATTTAGTAAACCTCTATGTATATTTTGACAAGTATGATGAATAGAAAAGGAAGGAAGGAAGGAAGGAAGGAAGGAAGGAAGGAAGGAAGGAAGGAAGGAAGGAAGGAGGGAGGGAGGGAGGGAGGGAAGGGGGGAAGGAGGGAAGAGTACATTTTCATCCCAAATAATAAAATCTTGTCTTCTATACACAGCCCTGGCCATATGACAATTCTTTCAAAATATCTAAATAAATAAATAAATCTACAATAGTCTAATTGGAAAAGAAGCTTGGAAAATATTGTTTGATCATCGTGGCTGTAAAAAAACTTTGGCTATCAATAAAATTTGATAGATTATTTTCTATGTCATAAAGCACCTGCTGTATATTTTCCCTTTTAATATTTTATAATATTTGGTTGCGTTTTGTTGTTGTTGTTGGTATTATTAATTTTTTTTCTCTCCATGGCAGTAAATAAATACTTCTAGCTAACGTCTTTTCCTAGAGCTTCATTATTCCTAAGAACACCACAATCACCTCTTATTTCAAACTTCACTGCTTCGGAGTGCCACGTGCGCATGATATGAAATTTTAATTTGACAATCTGTGTTTAGAAAGGACAGGTTTATTTACCTCCCTTGGCTACTAAGTATTGGCTTGGTTGACACTGTATAATCAGCAATTACCTGACCATTGTATATTATAGAATCAGTTCCTACTTTGGGTTCATTTATTGATTTTGGTGTTTTGAATAGGTTTATTGTTTCTGTGCAATTAAAAATCACTTTCAACCCCGAATAAATTACCCATTCTCCTGGCTATGTGCATGCATTTAAGGAGGGAAAACTCATATGTGACCTGTACATCTGAGTTAAAAAAAAAAAAAAAGAGAGAGAGAGAAGTCTGGCAAAAGAGAGAGAAGGAAACTCCAAAAAGTAAAAGAGGAGGTGAGTCACCGAAAGAAAGCAAAAACCATTGCTTTCACTTGCTGCACAAGAGGGATTTCAAAGGGTAAAAAGAGGAAATTGCTGGAACTGGGTATGTCTCTAGTCTGATGAAAAGAAGGACTAGTGGTGACATGATAGCAGTGTTCCAATATCTCAGGGGCTGCCACAAAGAAGAGGGAGTCAAGCTATTCTCCAAAGCACCTGAGGGCAGGACAAGAAGCAATGGGTGGAAACTAATCAAGGAGAGAATCAACTTAGAACTAAGGAGAAATTTCCTGACAGTGAGAACAATTAATCAGTGGAACAACTTGCCTCCAGAAGTTGTGAATGCTCCAACACAGGAAGCTTTTAAGAAGAGGTTGGATAACCATTTGTCTGAAGTGATGTAGGGTTTCCTGCCAGAGCAGGGGGTTGGACTAGAAGACCTCCAAGGTCCCTTCCAACTCTGTTATCCTATCCTATCCTATCCTATCCTATCCTATCCTATCCTATCCTATCCTATCCTATCCTATCCTATCCTATCCTATCCTAAAATTGCAACTCTGCTTTTCCTTCCAAACCAGCAATGAGAGAAATGGAATTATTCCCTTCTCCAAATCTTGCAATGCAGTTCACCAATCAGATTGAACCTGAGCATTACTTTGGGTTGACGCAAACAGGTCTAACGTTCATGAAAATGACGTACAATGGTTATATTATGGACATTTGAGGACCAAAAAAAAAAAATGTACACACAGGTCCATGCACTTCAATATGCAATGCAAGACCTAGAAATCTCACGGTGAACTTCAGCAAAGTTTCAGTCTGTGTAGAAATGAGATGAGCTGAATTTATGGCCATTAAAAAAGAGAATGTGGGAGAATTAAAAGATGGCAGATTTGAAAACTGCAATGGGCAGCTTGTTTCATCTGTAAGAGGCATTCTGGCAAATTGAAATTCTAGATGAGAGAAGCGAATTTTCCAATTCGATCTAGAAAAATTCCAGAAGTTAAACATTTGAGAGTCACTTCAAAGACTCTGCCCACCCCCAATCCATGCCTGCTATTGCCAGTTGTAAATACGTGCCTAAACCATAGATATGGTATAACCCATCACCACACATTCAAATTTGTTTAAGATGTGGGACCGCAGACAAACCAGGTGGTGCCCCTTGTGCACGGAGATCCCAAGTCACCTTCCTCTTCTGCATTCAGTGTGTATGTGTGTACATCTGTGTGTGTGCCAGGGGAAGGTTCTAAATTTTTTTACTACTGGTTCTGTGGGCGTGGCTTATCTTGTGGGCGTGGTTTGATGGTCATGTGACAAACAATTCTTCAGGATTTAGCAGAGGTACTGGACTACCAGGCTTTTAACTGCTTGCAGAGCCGTACTGGTCTACCCATTTGTTCTTGGAGCGTTCCGGTCTACCCATTTGTTTTTGGAGCACACTGGTCTACCACCACACTGCCTTTTACCGCTGATCAGCTGTAGGGCAGCCCTTTGAAGCGCCATGGCAAGAGTTTAAACAGTTTTTTGTTGCTCTGCCACCACCGAGAGCATCGGAAACCACTTTCAGGCATCTTGGCCTCAATTGCCAATCTACCACCACTGAGCAGTTTACAAGGAATGGATTGGTTCTAGCCGATCAGTTGGGAGGCTTCTTGGCTTCTCAATTTAAAGCTACAGTGTCTTGTTTTTTTTCTCTCTTCTTGTGTCAAGTGAGTCCTGATTTTTTCCTTCTAGCCGATCAGCTGGGACTCGGGAGGCAGCGAATAGATTGGGGGCAGGGCCACGCAGAGGTGGTATTTACCAGTTCTTCGAACTACTCAAAATTTCCACTACCGGATCGCAAGAACTGGGGAGAACCGGTAGCAACCCACCACAGGTGTGTGCGTACGCACACAATTTCAAGTCAATTTTGACTTCTGGCGACTGCCTGCACAAGTCCCTGCAATTTTCTTGGCAACATTTTTTTTCAGAAGAGGTTTGCCATTGTTTCCATCCTAAGGCTCAGAGAGAAGGGCTGGCCCAAAGTCACCCAGCTGCTTTGTTTCTAAAGCGCAACTAAAACTCACCGTCTCCTGGTTTCTAGCCTGTTGCCTTTATTGTGCCAAACTGTCTATTAACCAGTGGTGGAATTCAATTTTTTTTTACTACTGGTTCTGTGGGCGTGGCTTGGTGGGTATGGCTTGGTGGGCAGGTCAGGGGAAGGATACTGCAAAATCTCCATTCCCACCTCACTCCAGGGGAAGGATACTGCAAAATCCCCATTCCCTCCCCACTCCTGGGGGAAGGATATTGCAAAAATTCCATTCCCACCCAACTCTGGGGCCCGCCAGAGGTGGTATTTGCCGGTTCTCTGAACTACTCAAAATTTCCACTACCGGTTCTCCAGGACCTTTCAGAACCTGCTAGATTTCACCCCTGCTATTAACTGTGTTTACACCACTATTAATATAGGTGGCTCTTTTGTCCTTTGATGCAGCTGAGCGTCAAAATCATCATCCTAAAAAAACCTACGTCATCACCCAAAGATATAATTCACCTTCGATAAATTTTAACCTTGAAATGTATTAAACGCTGCAAACTCTTATCTTATTTTTTTTTTCCCCCAGGGATAAATTTTCCTGCATCTTAACTTCGCTGTCTGGTTTGACAGCTGTTTGATGGCCCTTTCTGATTGAAACGGCAGAAACCCTGTATTATAAGATATATATATTGGAGATATAAATATATAGCCATTATTATTGGAGTTTTGTTTGGTTTTGTGAAAGGCAAATTAGATGTTTAAAACAACCATTCAAAATATTGTCTACTGGAACATTAAAAGATACTAGTATCTTGCTGAGATTGTTTATTTTATGTTCTCTTTGTCTTGCTTTTCCCCCTTCGTTTTCATTTTTAAAAAAATCAGTGGCAATAACATTTTGACTGATGTTGAAAGAATTTATTGCCACATTGTGGATGTTCAATACATCTCTCATATTCTCTCTATTGTTAGAAAACTCTGTTTATTAGGGGGGGAAATGTCTTCAGCCATCCTTTGCCTGTGGTTGAGGGCATGGATAAACATGTGTTTTGCACATGTTCAAATTCCTGGAGATCTGTAATCTGGAAATCTATCAGTGGTGAAATCCAAATGTTATTACTGGTTCTGTGGGCGTGGCTTGGTGGGCATAGCTTGGTGGGTGTGGCAGGGGAAGGATACTGCAAAATCTCCATTCCCTCTCCACTCCTGGGGGAAGGATGTTACAAAATCTCCATTCCCACCCCACTCTAGGGCCAGCCAGAACTACTCAAAATTTCCGCTACCGGTTCTCCGGAACCTGTCAGAACCTGCTGGATTTCATCCCTAAAATTTACATATGCGATTGTATCGTAAGGCAGGGAGTGGTGCGGTGGCCTAAAGATGGAGCTCTCTCCTCCACAATCAGGAGGCTGTGAGTTCAATCCTAGGTAGAGGCAGATATTTCTCTCTGGCACACTGGGAATATATCTGCTGAACAAAACTCCGCATTGGTGACAAGAAGGGCATCCGGCCAGTCAACACTCTGCTAGCTCCATTTAATTGCCCAGACTCCACCCCCAAGGGATTATGGGGTCATTAAATGATGAGGATTGTATTGTAAGGCACACACCATAGAGAATGCAAAACAAGATTGTGGTGATGAACTGATACATACTTAAATTGACATTGTCTGCTTGATTTTTTGTGGAAAACTTTTGGGAAAATGTATTTTTGAGATTTGCACCACTTTTTTTGGGGGGGGGGGATTTTCAAGATAATCCTATTCCACTGCTGGGAAGGCCTGGGAATAGCCCAGACCTTAACTCAATTGAAAACCTATGGAGCCAGCTAAAGAAACTTGTTAGTCAGAAGCGACCCAGCAATAAAACCCAGTTAATAGAAGCCATCCTTCAATCTTGGTTTCACATGATAACAGCTGCAGAACTCAAAGACTTGGTTCACTCCATGGGAAGAGGTTGTAAGGCCGTCATTCATGCTAAAGGTTACCCAACTAAGCATTAACTGACATGGTGATCATTTTTGTATATCTCGTTTTTTCTAGGTGTTTCGCTTTTCTTCTTTATACTGTAACTGCTATTCTAATAGCAAATCCTTCATAAAAGTTATTGCATTACATTCTTGATCAAATTATCTTTCCATTGATATATAATTTTAGAGTACTACTCCCCCAAAAAAGTGGTGTTATTAGCTAAGTTTTAAAAATACACTTTTCCCAAAAGGTTTCCACAATTTTGGCCACTACTGTACACTGTTCTTTTTTCAAAGCTGAGTATTTCTTTCTGACCAACCGCTTTTAAACGAGAGAGAGAGGGGGGGAGGAGAGGGAGGGAGAGAGAGAGAGAGAGAGAGAGAGAGAGAGAGAGAGAGAGAGAGATGCACATTATGTTTAATTAACACTTTGCATAGTCTTTGGAATTGGAAGTTCTAATTGCTGGTCTGTTCTTTTGGAACGAAGATACAGAAATTTCTCTTTCTTCTCTTCAGTAGTTAGTGGGAAAAGAAAAAAGGAAACAATACGGCCTGGAGTTGTTTATTTTTTTTCCCCAAGAAGGTAAATATGCAAAAAGATCATATCTCTGAAACTAAAAGATACCAATAAATTGAGAGGCAGCAGCATTAGGCTTGATGGAAGCAGTTGTTTTCATTTTATTTCTGCATCTCCTCTTCATCTCCAGGTTTTCCAAGCCAAGGACAATCTTTTAAAAGTTTTCTTTCCAGCCCCATCTACTATGGAGGAGGGAAGGAAAAAAAATAATACACCACCACCCTTCCAACCTCTAAACTAAAGTTGCTTTGTGTTTGCTTAATGAACAGTAAGGGCCGGAGCAGTTGATTGCTTCGTAATTGGTTTTCAATTACCCCCCTTCCCCTTTATCTTCCCAACTCACAGCATCTTTATGAAGTGCCCACAATGAAAGCAAACCCAGTAAGGTCATCTCTCCTAAGGTGGGGGGGGGGATGGACAAGGGGAGTAAATTGTGCTTGGTCAAGGACTCCATTGTAGATGAACAAACTGACCAGCCTTCCACCATGTTCTCGGCCTCTCCTCCTTCTGCCACGAGGTCAGTTCATAAAAGATCGCAGCGGTTTTGCGAAAGGAAAGGGCGCAGAGGGCAGGTGGATCCCAAAGAGTTTGGGCTAAATCAGGGGGACACAAGGTCCCCCCCCCCCCGATTCAAGAGCTGTGCTTTATATTATGAGCGGAAGGCCCTGTCCAAAATATAACAAGTAGTGGCAGAATAAAACCTAACTTTGGTTTCACTGGGTTTGTAAAGGTAAATGTTCCCCTCACACATATGTGCTAGGGGGCGGTGCTCATCTCCGTTTCAAAGCCAAAGAGCCAGTGCTGTCCAAAGACGTCTCTGTGGTCATGTGGTCGGCATGACTAAACACCGGAGGCACACAGAACGCTGTTACCTTCCCACCAAAGGTGGTCCCTATTTTTCTACTTGCATTTTTTACATGCTTTCGAACTGCTAGGTTGGCAGAAGTACAAACGACACCCCAAAATAATATTTCACACAAATGCCAGTTCTTATAAGTCAAGAAGCATTGGGCATCTGACCCACCTCTTTCCATTGAGGAAAGATTTTGCTTCATCTTTTCACTTTTGCTTCCAAATCAAATGTACAGGTTAGCTAGCTTGGGAATCCCAAGTCCACCAAACAACCTTGACCAAAGGGACGCCAAAATCTGCTTTGGAGTGTCAAAAATGTTCTTCCCTATGAATGGAGATTCTCTTTCTCCACCTTATTTTCGGAGCCCTTCCAAATTTTCTGGGCTTTCATCTCTTTCCACCTCTGAAACCTTCTCTACTGGGAAGACAAAGCATAGGTGTCAAAGTTCCAAGTAATACCCCAATGAAAGAAGACTCCGAGGCTTGAAGTTCCTCAAAGTTCCATTTTATTAGAGATGTCATATTGGCACATCTGGGAAAACCCGAATCTCAAAGCTTCCAGGTTTTCCCCATCCAAGAAAAAGTTCAAATCCCTGCCCAACACCCACATGTCCATCACATGGTCCAAACCAAGCACCATCCCAACTGGAGATGCCTCCCAGTTATAACCTTCCAGGTGCAGGGCAAGATGTCCTTGACTCTCTGAGAAAGGAATGTTATTTTGACTACATATCACCCTGGCTCCATACAATCCCCCCTCCCAGTTTCCCACAGTAGTAAATGTGGCAGGCCTGAAGATCCAACACAAAAGATGGCTTCCAGGCCTGACAATAGGAATTTCTCCACCGTTCTGTCTTCAAGCATTATTTGAAAGATAGGAAACCAGTGAAGCTGTACAATAGAGGAAAGGATTGTGACGTAAAACATAGGAGAAGGCGTTCAACCACACCTTCTTCTCTTGGAAAGGGATTTCCAAAGCAAAGTCTCTTTCATTCAACGGTATGAGGGCTGCTAGGGGGATCCAAGAGAAATGTTTCCTCCTGGCCCGAGTTCCCGGTTTCCATGTCCTCCTTTGAGTCCATGTTCTTCCTCCAGAATCCTTTTCCTCTCAATGCAGCAGAACTGGGTGTCAAAAGCCTGCCTTGTTTGAGGCTCCATACAAATGGCAGCCGTTTGGCCAAGAACCAGGGGGAAGAACATGATGAAGAGGTTGCCCCAGCAATCATTACAATATAGTCATCAAGCCCTTTGGAATGACCTGGATGTACTCGAGCCTGGCGGTTGCTAAGCAACGGCGAGGCCTGCCTTTCCTCCGAAGGACTCTGCAAAATAGCTTTCTTGGCAGTCGCTGAAATCTGGGTGGAAATGTGTGGATATTTCTCCATTGTAAGCTTAGCAGGGACAAAATTAGCATGCCCAGATGAGCGTTTCCTTCTGGAGTTCATAAAATGAAAACACTTTCTGGCCCATTGTTACTACTGCCAACTTCCTCACACTGGTGGCCCTGTCAAGAGCTGATTTTTCTTCCTGGGAGAGAAGGATATTGTGCCCACAGGATGCCCTCTGTTGTTAGGGGAGAAACAGCAGTCCAAGAAAGCCATTCTTTGAGATCCTGAAGCAGGGATGAGCAAAGAAGGGATGGGAACCAAGGAAAGATTCAGGGCTGACCTAAAATTCAGGCATCACTCTCCATGTTCAGGACACTGAGATGACTATTTTGCCAACAGATAAGGACCGGTTACTGGGAGGAGATGGCTCAGTGGCTAAGATGCTGAGCTTGTTGATTGAAAGGTTGGCAGTTCAGCGGTTTGAATCCCTAGTACTGCATAATGGGGTGAGCTCCCGTTACTTGTCCCAGCTTCTGCCAACCTAGCAGTTCGAAAGCACGTAAAAAATGCAAGTAGAAAAATAGGGACCATCTTTGGTGGGAAGGGAACAGAGTTCCTTCTGTGCACCTCTGGCATTTAGTCATGCTGGCCACACGACCACGGAGATGTCTTCGGATAGCGCTGGCTCTTCAGCTTTGAAACGGAGATGAGCATCGCCCCCTAGAGTCAGGAACGACTAGCACATATGTGCGAGGGGAACTTTTACCTTTACCTTTAAGGTCAGGTTGGAAAAGAAATCAATTTCTCTCAAAATAAAGACAAAGAGTCAGTAACTCTCTTAGTTCCCCTGCAGAAAACGGAGGGGTGGTTTTTTTGTTTTTTGCAATTTCAAATAGTTTTTAGTCTATCACTTTCTTGTTCTCAATGCACAACCAAGTGAGGGTTCAAATCCTCACACTTCCTGATGGGTACACCTCTACTTCAAATTCAGACGAGAGTAAATCTAAAAGTCTGAAAAGGGACATTTATGAAACAATAAAGTTTCCTTCCAACTTTCTTCTTTCTCAAATTGAATCTCAACCCTGCTTAAAAGACATGTTTTTCAATTTCAGTTTTATTGGAGCTCTCTTATAAAGTTGTAACCTGTACACTGTCACACTGAAGTCAAAGAAGGGTTTGTCTTCCCGTCTATATTGCCCCTTCAAAAATATTCAGGGTTATTAACCATAAACCCGCTCTATTCTTGCTATTCCGATCACTTCATTCCCTCTTTTTATTCCAGTTTCCTTTCTTACATTTTCTTCTTTTTAACAAGGAAGTTATCCCATATACCAGTAATTAAGAAAGCTAGATGGGAAAAAAGAAGACAAAAAATGCATATGCCACAAAGACACACAGAGACACAGATACAGAGAGACAGACAGACATAGACACAGACACAGACAGAAGTGTTTTTTCTGTCGAAGCACCTGGTCTACCCCAATATAGGAGGGAGCATACTGCTTCCCTTTCGCCTTTCAGCTCCAGTCCAGGAGCCCTCAAGCAACTGCATTCACGGCTAGCTGATGAGAGCTAAATAGCTTGAAATAGATCTATACTAGTCTCCCTTTATTTCTTTATCAGCAAATATAAATTATATATATATATATGTGTGTGTGTGTGTGTGTGTGTGTGTGTGTGTGTGTGTATATACATATATATATAATGAACATATATATTACATATATTACATATATTATATATTAATATATTAATATATTACATATATTATATATATATAATGAAGCATCCTTCCATCCTTAATTGTTACCAAGGTAATGACCCCAAGCCAGCCATCTTTAATTAACTTTCAACAGATCTCCCGAAATGAGATTCTCAGCAAATTGCTTGCCATACCTCTCAGACACGAAGCAACATCTGCAGATCCCACCCATTCTGGCATAATTTTTATTTTGTCCTGGCAAAAATAAAGGGTATGTAGGGTATGTAGAAGAAGAATATCCATTGGAGAGAGACCCTCTTCCTCCCACCCATCCCTCACCCCAACCTTTTTTTCAATTATTCAATGGCCATGTCATGTCTTCCTCCAACGTCAAGCCTTCTCTTCTGGAATCAATCAAGTGATGAACAGGGAACGTGGAGACTTGTTCAGTTATGAGCTTCATGGGTCAAACAAGACCAGCCTCTGCCATTCCATTTCCTCTATGCTTTGCCTAAATTTCCAAATGTCAGTTGTAAATGAGGGGCTCTATAGTCCAACTTCTCCGTAGAGTGTGAGGTTGAGAAGATGGTTTGTTGTGGTGATTAGAGCAGGGCTCAGCAACCTGTAGCTCTGGAGCTGCATGTGGCTCTTTCATCCCTCTGCTGCGGCTCCTAATCGTTGGTCGGCTCCACAATTGATAGGGCTTTCGGTTAGGACAGGCAGAGGAAAAAGGACGCTGCGCTAGGAGGAGACTCTATGGTGGGGGAACCAGACTACCAGTCGGCTTCAGAATTAAAGGCGGGGGGGTGGGGTGGGGTGGGGTGGCTTCCGGTTAGGACATTTGTGACTCTTTGAGTGTTTGAGGTTGTCAACTCCTGGCTTAGAGAGATAGAAAAATGCTATGCATGGCTGCCTGGAGTTTTTTGGGGGCCAGTATATTATTATCACAAGGACCACATGCACTAATGTAATAACGATGCTCTGGGTATTTTTGTAAATAGAGCTAACAGGCATTAGCAATATTAAATATAAAGAGCAAGAGCCTGTTGTTACATGTGATGTATACGGGAGCAGTCAGAGAGAGAGGAAATAATATTATTCCTACATGGTGTTCATTTGTTGATTTTAAAAAAAAAACGTGAGTTGGAGGTTGCTTTTATAACCTGCTTCCCACATTCAAAGAACCATTCTTAAGTCTAGCACGCATGCCTCTACAATCCATCAATTTGTTCCTTTCATTTGCAGCACTTCCTCCCATACTTTTTCCCCTCTTCCTCTCTTCACAAAAGCCTACGATAAATCCAGGGCCTCGTTCCTTTACAGTGAATTGAGCTGATGTTAATGGAGAGCATTCAAAGTCTCTCTCTGTGTTTTTTTCTCTCTCACTGCAACATGGCCACCTTCTGAATCACCCTCTCATCCTCCTTTTTCTCTCTGGACTTGAAAAATGTTGGACTGATCCAAAAAAGCTATTTGTCCCTTCCCTCTCCCTCTCCCTCTCTCTCCCTCTCTCCTCTCTCTCTCTCCTCTCTCTCTCCCTCCCTCCCTCCCCCTCTCTCTCCTCTCTCTCTCCTTCCCTCTCTCCTCCCTCTCTCTCTCTTCTCTCTCTTCCTCCCTCTCTCTCTCTCCCCTCTCTCCCCCCCTCTCTCCCAAGAATCTTTGGGGAGATAATAAAAACTTGTGGCTGCAGAGGGAAAAAAATAATGCCTTGCAGTTTAGGTCATCTGTGAGGGAAAGAACCTGAAAAGCATCATCTCATTATACAGATGAAAGTAAAGCCGTTTTTTTTTTGTTGGTTTTTTTTTTTTTTGAGACCATGTATTCATGCATTCCTTTTTTGATTTTACCCCTACCCATGACCTCCTCAAACAGTATCCCCCAACTGGGCACTTCCCCAGAGGAGCTAGGCATACCATAACCACGATTCCCTGCCAGCTGAGATGTGGTGGAGGTTGTAGTCCCTCTGGGAGAAAAGCATCTAGGGAAGTCAATACCCTGAAGTCAACTATCCAACTTCTCGATAGGTTAGTTACTAGCTTTTTAATGGGTCACCAAGAAAATGATGAGGTTGCTGAATTCTCCCAAGAAGAAAAAAAAATCCTTCATCAAATAGAAATCTATTTACAGGATCTATCTATCTATCTATCTATCTATCTATCTATCTATCTATCTATCTATCTATCTATCTATCTATCTATCTATATATTTGGCATATTGCCCACAAGCTAACCTGCATTATCCAGAAGACTCCAAATGTGATCACTGTTGAACTGGCTCCCCACTCACTCATCCATACTGTAGAAATGGTCAATCCCATCAATTCATTCCAGAAGAGAGATGCTGATGCTGATGATTTATGATGATTTATCGCAATAAATCTATGGAAGAGACTAAACAACAACAATAACAACTGCACAGTCCAAATTCCATATGACGCACTGACTTTCTTTTACATTAAAGATACTCACAGTTATTCCCACTGCATTTTCTTTCTAGCTTTGTGAACAGCACATCCTCTGAATAAACTCTGTTATGCACAATTGAATTGAATTTCAAGTTGACCCGAGTTACAAATTCACACATCGTTGGGAATGAATGCCTTTGGACTGTATATAGTTGAAAATACTCATGATCGGGTTGCTATCTTTCTTTTGTTTTTCCTATTTCATTTCTCTCTTTCTCACCTCAACATAAGGGATCATTATCCGCTATACGTAGGCCCAGAATTAGGACAAAAAGAGGTGTAAGTTTTAGTCACTGAGCTCAGCTCCTTTGGAATTCAGCACCACGAATTCTGAACAGCGAACGGTTAACTTCAAAAGAAAAACCGGGGAAAATGGGAGCCTTTTCCCCCATTATTAGAGAGTAAAAAAAGTGTGTGTGTGTTTTTTTTTCCCACTCCCCAAGACACAGGGACACATATACACATAGCTAGAGTTCTTTCTCATTTCCACTTGGTTTCCCCCCTCCTTTCTTGCACTTTCTTTCTTGCACTAAATCCTGATCTTCTCATTTTATCGTTGATGCCATGATAATATGAGAGGGGTTGGTTTTAAAAGAAATAGCCAACGCACTTCTTTTGTCTCTCACACTCCCCAATCTTATAATTTATATTTAACTTTCGAGGTCCATGAAAGAGAACAAGGTTCAGTGAAAATTCAAAATTGTTTTTTTTTTAAAATTGTCCTTCAAGTAGGATATATTTAAGCACATGCTTAATTCTCCAACAGAAACCGATGGCATCTAGGGTAGGATCTAGCCCCATTTACTTTAGAGTAAGTCCTATTACCTTCAAATGGATTTACATCTCAGGAGACATGTAGAGGGTTACGGTGCTGGAAGATTTCCTTCTGCACTTTTTGTTCAATTATTATCATGCCATATAGACCTATTCCTGAACTATATTATATAGAGTCCAAGCTCTGCAATTGTTATTGTAGTTGTTGTCGCTGTTGCTGGTTAATCTTCAATTCGATTCACAGTCTGGGACTGGTAAAACCTTAACAGGTCAAGTCCTAACCAAGGACCTAAGAGCTTTTAGCGGGGCATATAAATTGAATTAATTAAATTAAATTAAATTAAATTTAAGGTAATGTCTGAATCTATAGGCGGCTCCTAGTAGGGTGATTGTTTTTTTTTCCAAAGTCAGAATATTCAGGTCTAACAAGTTCAAATTTTCTATGTATCTAGGCAGCCTTTTGGATATTGCTCCAACAGCTCCTATTACTATCAGTAGGTACAATCATTGCTTTCTTCCTCCATAATCGCTCTATTATTATTGAAATTCATATTAAAATTAACTTTTATTTATTTATTTTAATTCATCAGCTTTACTTCTTTGGTCAAATCAGATTTATTGTGTTAAGATAGACTGGAATTTATTTATTTTTTAGAAGGCATGGGATAAAATCCTCCACTTTGTGTCTCTCTATAGGTGATGGGAGCGTGCATTCATATTTTCCGAACCCCCCCCCCTAAGTGGTTTTTGCTAGTAATAATCAAATCCACGATTCCCTTTGTTGATTGTAGTTCAAAGTATTTCCTTTTCTTTAATTGTAAAACCAAAAAAAAAAAAAAAACCAAAAAAACACTTCCAATCCTTTCAAAACCATATGTGCTTTCAGGCTAAAATTAGATTTTTTTTCCCTCCCCCTCCTCCTACCCAATATATATGTTTATCACTGAAAAATAACAACTGCTGATTTGTTCACTGCTGTTAGTTTATTTTGTTCTATGTAGGGACTGTAATTATTTCCAACTAGTTGTAATTTCCAATATATATATATATTAAAAAAAAATGCAGTGTTAACGAAAGCAACTATATTCTCGCTCCTGTGTGGGCGTCTTACTTCCTAGGAAGCCAGAGACTTAAGAACGATTTTCTAAACGTTAGTGCGAATCATCCTTCTATCCCCCTTCCAACCCTACCGTTTCCGGTGTGCGTTTGTATTTAACTACTGTTCTTCATAAATCAGTGCCACTACTGTTCTGTTAATATATAAGCCTTCATTATAAAAAAAAAAATTATCCGGGCTCTGGATATCCTTTTTCTCTAGTTCTGTTCCAGCCTTTTTCGAACTGGATTGTAAATTCATCGGGGCAGCTGCTGAACCCGACTGGGTTTCAAAGAAATAATTAGCACAAGAGAATGGCAGAAATAAGCCAGGATGAAGCGCCACGTGGGTAAATGTGGGAAACAAAAGAACTAATGAAAGTCTTTGCCAGCCTGGTAGCTCGGGGTGGCGGGGGGGTGCTGAGTTCGGGCAACAGGCGTTTTAACAAATCAGGAAAAAAAAACCGTTTTGCTAGCCTCGCGTGCAGAGTTCTCCTTGGCTTTTACGAGTCGGTGGTTTAGCAGGCTGCGAAACTCCAGACGTTTTGATTAGTTGAGGGTTCCAGATACTGTGCGAATCCAGACAAATGGGATAGTTTAGTAGCCAGATCAAACGAGTGAACTTCCCTAGTTTTGCAGTCTGTGAGGGTCTCGCTGCTTCCTCGTCGATCCGCCCATCCTGTCCTGTCCTGTCCTGTCCTGTCCTGTCCTGTCCTTTCCTTTCCTTTCCTTTCCTTTCCTTTCCTTTCCTCTCCTCTCCTCTCCTCTCCTCTCCTCTCTTTCCTCTGTGCCTTTCTTTTCCTTTCCTTCCCTTCCCTTGTTTCTCTCTTCCTTTCCTTTCCTTTCCTTTCCTTTCCTTTCCTTTCCTTTCCTCTCCTCTCCTCTCCTCTCCTCTCCTCTCCTCTCTTTCCTCTGTGTCTTTCTTTTCCTTTGCTTCCCTTCCCTTGTTTCTCTCTTCCTTTCCTTTCCTTTCCTTTCCT